>PVKA01021242.1:13773-39080 GCA_004027165.1 Ctenomys sociabilis | reverse complement strand
TTTTTTTTTTTTTTTTTTTTTTTTTTTTTTTTTTTTTTTTTTTTTTTTTTTTTTTTTTTGTCTTTTTGAGACAGGGTCTCACTATGCAGTTCAGGCTGGCCTTAAGCTCACTTTGTAGCTCAGGCTGGTCTCGAACTCATACCAATCCTCCTGCCTCAGCCTCCCGAGTGCTGGGATTACAGGCGTGTGCCACCACGCCCGGCTTGTTTTACTCATTTTTTAAAAAGAATTGCTTTACTGCATCCTGTGTGGATGGCATTGTTTCTGGGCCTTGAAAACGTACTAGCAAATGAGAGTCACTGTGTTTATGGAGCTTGATAGTGCCATGACCACAGGGACTTCAGGATACCCAGAATCTTGCCCGTGGCCACACAGAGAGGGAACCACAGAGGCGAAGTTAGACCCAAACGGACCCTTACCCAAAAGCCCTGGCTGCTCCTCGCATCGCCCACACCCTGTATTCCCAGAATGCTCCCCAAGGCCCTCAGAGACAGTGGGACTCCCAGTACACAACCGTCTTCCAGGCTTGTCCTATCCCCTCCTTCCAACCAGGCGTCTGTTCCTATTTCCTTTCTACAAATAAACCTGTTCTAGGTATTTTAGAGGCGACATTGGGGAAAAAAATCCATCTGGATGTGTACCTGAGGTGAGTTTGGTTTCTGTATGTATATTAAACTTCAGTAAAAAGTGCTTTTTTTAATTAAAAAAAAAAAAAAACACTGAAGCTACATGCAGGTCCTAAGTGTACAGCCTTAGTCCCCTGGGCTTAAGCCCAGCGCTTCAGCCCAGACAATACCACACAAGCATGTCGGAGTGGACGAGCCTTTGCAATCAACCTCTTCTAGAGAGTAATTTTTTTTCTTAAGTTTTATTCTGCAAGAGTTCATCTCACTGATTTTCAATAACCACTTCAACAATTCCCTCAGTGCACTGCTAACTGCTACAAATAATCATAAATTCCCCCTCAAAATCACACAAAGAAACCATGCTCATCAGTCTATTTTTATACACAGATCATCTCTGTGCCAAATGCATCTTGTTCTGAATGCCCACTTGCAGACATTGGTGACAACTTTCAATGACTATTCTGCAGAGCTGAGGGTCTAAGTGGTATCTGAATCTTTTAGCCTAAAAGGTAGTTAGCCCCAGCATGGTCGAATTAAAATAGAGCACGAAGGCCTGCCTTGACCTTAGCCTCCTAAATCTCAGAGCTTCTCTGAGATGTGACCCTGCCCCTCTGCGAGTCAGGACCCCTGTTAGAGGCCGGACCCCAGGACCCCAGGCCAGAGCGAGAGAACCCTGAGGAGCTGGGTATTTCTGATGGTCCTGACTAAGGAAGCAGAGAGATTTTAGGTGTGTCAAAAGGACAGTCACCTTACGACAAGGTAACCACTTCCCCAAGGAGTGGGAGTGGAAGGCAGCTAGCATGGCAGCAAGAACAGTTTTCATCTTCCATGAACTCCGATCCTTTTTTCTATTTATGACAAAGCTATCTAAGAATAGGTACCTCTTGCATCAACTGTGACTACAATTAAAGTCTTTTTAAAATAACATCATAGGACTCTGTTTTAGAAACAGGCAAAGGTTTCCCAGGCCAAGTGGGTGCAGCATTCTAGACGTACAGAATGGATCCCAGGATTCCACAGGTGCAGCAGCCCAATGATCAGGCCGGCGTGCCAAGGTGGTTTGTCCCTGGGTCCTGCTCATTGCTATTTTCTTCCCCTCGCTTGTGTACATTTAAGAGTGTATCTACAGCAAGCATGTGTTACTTTGCAATTTTGAAGAAGCACCTTGTTTTTTAACTTTGGTTTGGAAAGAAAGGAAAAAGGTTCGGGAGTTCCCTTGAAGCTACGGACGGTTTCTGTGAACTCACTTCAAGAGTTTTGATACAAATTCTCTATTCTGATTAGTTGAATTCCTTTAAAATTCATAGCATTTTCTCCAATTAATGGTTTGTTGGTTGGTTTTTTCAGCTCTGGGGACTGAATTCAAGGCCCTCATACTGAGTTATATCCCCACTTCTTTTTTCTTTTTAAGTTTGAATTGGAGTCTCACCAAATTGCTAAACTTCTCAAGCTGGGCTCAAATTTACAACCCTCTTGCCTCAGCCTTCCAGAGGACTGGGATTACGGGCATGTTCCCTCATGCTTATTTCTAAAATCTTATGTCACCCTTTCTACTTTGGAAAAGAGGCAGGCGAAGCTGGTAACCGCATCCTGTCAAGGTGTCTAGGCATATTTTCAGCTCCAAATCCCCTCTTTTTTCTTTTTCTTACTCATACAAGAATTTTTTTTTTTTTTTTTTTTTTTTTTTTTTTTTTTTTTTTTTTTTTTTTTTTTTTTTTTTTTTTTTTTTTTTTTTTTTTTTTTTTTTGTGGAACCGGGGATTGGAACTCAGGCCCTTGTGCTTGCCAGAGAAGCACTTGTTCTACTGAGCCATCTCTCTGGCCCCAAGAATTTTTTAAGTGTGCTTTATGTTTTCTTAAATTTTCAAAAAATCAGAATACATTTTGGGCATTAAATGATATCAAGAAACTATTGCTGTGCCAGGGAGATAGCTCAGTGGCATAAGCCCTGTGGGGCAAGCACAAGGTCCTGAGTTTGATCTCTGGTAACACACACACACACACACACACACACACACACACACACACACAAACACACAACCATAAAAGAAGAAGAAGAAAAAAGAAAAAAGAAAAACAGAAACTTTGGCTAATTGAATAAGGTGTCAATCACTTTGTGAACAAACTAGTTAAATGCCTTAATCTAAAAACCCCAAATCCGGGGCCAGGGAGATGGCTCAGTGGAATAAATGCTTCCCCGGCAAATGCAAAACCCTGAGTTCAATCCCTGGTTCCGCAAAATATAAAAAAATAAAAAAATAAAAACCCCAAATCCAAAATCTGAAATGATTCAAAATGTGACATTTTTAGATGTCGACATGCATTATATAGTGATAGGAAGGATATCTCAGGATGGAGGGAGTCAAGAGGGGGGAGGTGAAGTCAAAAGGCTCCAGGTGGGACACATGTGCAATATGTCCCCATGATGAATGTGTTATATATATATATATATAAAGGATATATATGGGCCAAGTATCCCTTATCTAAAATCTTATTTTTGAAAATATTTACCCAATAAAGATGTTAATGAATTTATATGTGAAATAAATGTGATGTCTGGGATTTATTTTATGTAACTCCAGAAAACTACAACAGCCATAAATGAAGGCAGTGACGAAAGAAGGTTGTAGAGTTGGGAACCCGAGTGACTGGGAACTCAGGACTACGTTAGTCTATTCGCTTCTTTTAAGTATGTTCAAAATTTTTCATGTGAAAATTTCTAGAAGAAGATTCTTTTGTATTCTATAGCATTTTATCCAAGTTGGAATTTTGTCCTCACAGAAAACACAGAAAACTATAAATAAAAAAGGATACTTTATGCAGTAGTGACATTTTTAAGTATCTGAAGGAATGCTACTGGGGCTTCAAGTAATGGTGACCCAAGATAGAGCTTAGCCAGGTGTGGTGGTGCAAGCCTGTGATCCCAGCCCTCGGGAGACTGAGGCAGGAGGATCACTGTGAGTTTGAGGCCAGCCTGGCCTACAGAGTAAGACCCTGTCTCAAACAAATGAACAAAATAAAGAACAGAGCCTGTTTGGACATGGGGGAAGGCGAGCCTCAGCTCCAGGTAAGGATCATAAAGGGACAGCTGTGCTTCCATTGTCAGGCCTCCAGCACCTCAGTAAGTTGCGGCTGGCTACTCTAGCAGGAAGGGCCATGTCTCCAAGTTCTAGCCCAAGAATGCTCTTGACATTACTTCATAATTACCTAAACGCTTAACGTTCTTATGGCGCCTTCACCTTAGTAAACTTCCCTTGGTCCTCTGCTCTAATTCTGCAAAATTAGCTGTTTGCAAAAGAGTAAAAAGTCATAATGAAAATCACTTAAAAAGAAAAGGAAAGAAACTCAAAAGTGAAAACATAGTATTAACCACTCAAAACCAGCTCGCAAACCAAACCAAAGTAACTCGGAGAGTGAGGGAGATCCTCTGCTTCGGGGACCAGGGGTCCTCTTCTTTTTCTAAAAATGTGAGCAACTGATGAGATTTTGTTTTAGGGTTTCATGTGTTCCCCTTAGAATGACAGTGGCTCTTTGTCTTACATTGGTAAATACAAAGTCTGCCCGAGGCTTGGCTACATGGCCAAGTCCGCGACTCCCTCCAGCTCTAAATAACCGCTTATGACAGGGAAAACCACCCTTGTCCGGGGTTTCCTATGCCCCTCGCCAGAGCCCGCCCACACACACTGGGGCAGCCACAGGCGTGGACCGTGGCCTCCCTCATTCACTGGTATATCACACTCATCGTGGCCAGCCCATTCTGGATGTCAGCCACTCTTCTTGATTTTCCTGAAATCTCTACAAACCTTTCTTTTCTGATGTAAGCATAGTACAAACCCATTACAAATACTTCAGAAACATGAATAATCTAAAGAGGGTAAAAACTACCTACACCCAAACACTAAATATTAATGTACCTTTTCCTGTTGGTTTTTTTTTTTTCCAGTACTTGACTTTTTTCCAAAATTAAAACCACACTTCAGATAAGTACAGTTTCTTGCTTTTTTCATTTAATACATGTATTATAAATATTTCCTGTGGTAAAATTCTTCCAACCTAATTTTCTTGATTGCAGGGGTGGGACAAGGGTGCTTTTCTCTGTCAAAAGGAATCAGGAAAATCTTATCATATGAATGCACATCATATATTTAATCAATGGCCTATGGTTGAAGTTTAATTTTCTAACTGTTACTATAACATTAAATGAAAAGTTTTTGCTTAATTTTGTAATAACCACTTCTTTAAAATAAATGGGTCTGAGTACAATTATTAGAGAAAAAAAAGAGGAAAACTGGGGCCAAGGTACTTAAATTATATGTGAGATTATGATTTCTTCACACTCTCATTTATCAACTGTGAATACCATTGTCATTTGGATTCTTTTTCATTTACAATTGGTGAAAATTAAAATTGTCTTTTCTGTTTATTACGTATTCTTTCTGTTGCAAATCACCCGTTTTACCTACTTTTCTCACAGGGTGGCTGCCATTGCCTAATGAGTCGTAAAATTCATTTTTAGAGCTTATAAAGATATCAGGCATGGTAACATCCACCTGTGAGCCGGAAGCGCGAGGGTCACCGCAAGATTTAGGCCAGCCTGGGCTGCATAGCGAGACCCTATCTCAAAAATAAAAACCCTACTTAATTGAAAATAGAGATTAAGGATATCAATAACTTTGGAGTTAAAGGTGTTTCAGAAGTTTTTAATATTTATTTAGTGCCCATGTGTTCTGGGAATCCCCTACATTCCTGGAACTCCCCCATCACAGAGCAACCCCTAAACAGGCCATGAAGCAGCGTGTCCTCTGCTGTGGAACAAAAACTCAGCTTGGAGAGCTGTTGAAAGGTCATCTAAGCCGACCCACTCATTTCCCCGTGAGGAAACCAAAGGCTAGAGAAGTGGTTTCCCTGCTGGGGGCCACGCGGAGCCCAGAAGTGGAAGCTGCTGAGTCAGCAACTTTCCACTTCCCTGGGACAGTCTCAGACGCGCGCATGTCTCCATTTGAGAGCCCACACTTCGCCTCTGCGTGATTTTCAGCACTGGGCCATGTACCCAGTGAGCTAACTAGCCCAAATTATTTGTGTCATAGCAATCAGTTTTGCAGGCACCAGCTGTCTCACATCTCTCTCATTGACTTCTTTCCAGAGAGATCCTCTCTGTAGGGGCCACAGCTAAGTTGACCAGCATTCTCTGGAAATAAGATAAACCCTTAGCTTACACATTGTTTGAATGGTAAAAGCAGTCAAGGTATTCCTCCCCGTATATGTCATCCAGAGCAAGAATAGGATGAGATGATTTAGCAGCGGTTTCAGCAAGTCAGAGCGCTGATTTGCAAAGAGCCCAGGTGTGGAGCCAGAATTAGATTCCAGGGAGAAATCTCATCTTCCTCTCTGATTAGCAGTAGTCACAGAACCGAACTGCAAAGTATAGGGCCCAAATAAATTTTACGTCGCCATTCTGTTCTGTATGCACCGCTTTAGTGCATCAGCTAACCACGTCAGCTAAATTACTGCCTAATGAACTAATGCTGTGAACCTTTACCCCACTAGGGCCTGTAATCCCTGTTCCTAAAACAAAGAGGACATAAAAACCTCAGGTGGGGTCATAAACCTCAGGCCTAGCTTGGGAAAACATTTAATCTCAGGCCTGGGGACACTCTTGTCACTTTACACAAGTAAACCCACCCGTTCGCGGAATGCAGCTAAAACCACAGAGTTAGCTAGTAGTTGCCCTTTGGCCTACCCCTCTTAGTTACCCTAAAAAGTCAAATATTCTCAAACCCCTCCTCCCTTTGTCTTTGGGCTTAAAACCCAGCCCACATCAGCCGGGGGCTTCTCTGTTCCTGCGCCTTCAGGGAGCCCCATGCATGCATGGAAAATAAAATCCCCTTGCTTTTGCATGAGAGGCCGTCTCTTGGAGTCTTTCTTCATGCAGTGGGCTTCTCAGACCTAACACAAAGTATGGAAAATGATTTATTTTACAGTTCGCAGGATGTTCAAGGCACTTGGAAGAATCTCTGTCTCCAGTCTCACCGAATGCCTCATCTTTGGTAGATAAGGATAACAGTCCACACTACATTTGCCGGACGTTGTTTTAAATGCTGTATGAAAATGATCTCAGTTCATTATAACAACACTGCATGGTTGGCATTGCTCTTGTTTCATTTAACAGCTGCAGAAATGAAGGCAAGAGAAGTCGCACACCTATGGCAAGATGGGGTCAGAACTCATCGTTTGCTCCTGCCTCCACTTCTGCCCTACCCTGTCTTGGAGCAGCCAGCCTGTCCTTGAACTTTGATCAAACTAAGCACACCCTTTGGTAATTGTGCAAAAGACCTCTATCTTTGTAGAGGACGATTCCATAGGATCCAATGACATGTATTTTACACAAAGAGCAGATCAGTTTTAAACTTCCTTTATCTGTATGGTAAAAACATTTTCAGGAACAATCCTTATTTTCTTGATCCAATCTTTTATTTATTTTTTAATTAATTTTATTGAGAAACAATTAGCAATGAGATAGTTTCAAAACCCACTAGTAGGACAGTTTCAATACTTAATACACTGCATATTGTTGTCTTCGTAGTGGTTATTCATAGTACAACATGCAGACATGATATCCTGTCCAAACACTATTAGTACAAATCTTTTTTTTCTCACTGAATTAAGAGAAAGTAGCTGTATATTTATCCTATTTTAAATATATAGATACAAAATGGTCCTTCATATGTATCCCTTTTTTTTTTTTGTTTAGTTTTGTCAGAGATGGGTATTCCCTTGCCATTTAAATATTGTAGGTGCGTGAATTCAGGAAAATAATCCCAGCAGTCCATAATAGTAGTAGGTTTATCTGTAGGACTCTTGATTCAATCTTTAGCTTTGAAACAAATAAGTAACAATTTATATGAAAAATAAATTTTTAATTTATTTATTTATTTATTTTGGCGGAACCGGGGATTGAACTCAAGCCCTTGCACTTGCCAGGGAATCGCTTATTCCACTGAGCCACCTCCCCAGCACCCCCCCTTTATTTTTTTTTTTTTTTTGCAGAACCGAGGATTGAACTCAGGTCCTTGCACTTGCCAGGGAAGTATTTATTCCACTGAGCCATCTACACAGCCCCAAATTTATTTTTTTTTAAGATTTATTTATTTATTTATTTAAATTTTAGGGAAGAGTTTACAGGGTGCTCAGGGTCTCACTACTAGATCAGACTCAGTGATCCACCTGTTTATAGCCTCCCAAGAGCTGTGATTACAGGCACACGCCCCCATGCCCAGGCTCAATTGCTGTCTCTGGATTCCAGGGGCAGGCCAGCGGGAACAAACTCCCCATCCCTTTGCCTGCTTGTAGGTGCTTTAATCTGCTGAGTTACTTGGTTGGCCCTTAACTTTAAAAACATTCAAATCAGTAAAAATATTTCATGTATGAACTGAAGTTTGCATTTACTAATTAAAAATAATTATACCTTGAAGCCTGCATTCTGCTTCACTGTTTAAATGCCAGATTCTAAGCAGTCACGTAGAATAATAGGGTTAGAGTGAGTTGAGTTCTGTTCCATGGTCTCCAGGGTCATTGCGGTGCCATTCTAGCCAAGTGGTGTGCAACTCAGGGTGTGTAGGAGCCTAGGACTGGAGAGGCTATCTGCCCCAAAGCTATTGTGGAATTGCAACACACCAGTACAAACTTGCCTCTCATCTTACCTCTGCCAGTGCTTGGTGATAATCCAAAATAGATACACACTGGTTTTATGCTTGTTTAAAATTCTCCACAACTGATACACTTCCTTACTGTCAGGTGCCACCCAAACTTTTATGTCCCCAACATTATCTATCAAACTCTTCAATGCATGTGTCTTTTAACCAACAATTCCAATTCTTGGAGCATACTTCCCTAACATACAAGTAGTCAGGATGTGCCATTACTTCAAAGGCCATAGCAGCAAAGAAAGGACTAGAAATAATTGAATGGATCATTAAAAGGCAGTGGTTTAAATTAATTATGCCTCATTTATACACAGAAGCTAATATAGCATTAAAAAGAATTAGCCTCAGCCTATGTGTACCCTAAGCAAATGCTACGTTAGAAACAGGACAAAAACCTAGACACGGTGGCAGCACACACTTGCGATTCCAGCACTCTGAGGGGCTGAGGCCGGAGGATTACAAGCTTGCTTATGCATCTATAATGTCCCAGACTGGGCAACTCTGCAAGACCATGCCTCAGAATACAAAATAAAAGCCAGACATGGAGGCACATGCCTGTCATCCTGGCATTAGGGAGGTTCAGGCAGGAAAATCACTCCAGGTTCATGGCCAGGCTGGATTACGTAGTGCAATCCTGTCTCAAAACAAACAAACAAACAAATATAAAACAAGTGCTGGGGAGGGAGCTCTGTGCCAAGGAGAAGAGTAAGCAGCTGAACAGTGTGGTAAAGCCTTACATGTACATAAAAGCATAGCAGTACAGACTTCGGTGCCCTTAGTGAGATCTACCCTCGCTCCTCCAGGAGGAAAGTGGTCCAGACAGACAGATGGTATCAGTGCTGTGAGGGGCAGCTGCGTGCTCGCTGGGAAATCTCAGCTCACCTTCCACACTCTCTGTAAGGAAAACGGCGTAGGCAACTCAGCAGTCATTCCCTCAGTTGTTTAAGGAAGAAGAGGAACAAAGGAGCAACATAAGAACACAGGTTTGTCCAGATTTTCCTAGCCTCTAACTTCCCTTTTGAAATACAGACGTGTACTTTCTGTGTAGATGGATTCGCTGCAGCTACAGGGCGAAGTATTTCCCTCGACCCTCAGCCTCTCGTTAAGTTCTTCACAACAAAGATCAAGAAGCAAGGAGGAACAAATTCATAATATCCTAGACACTACCAGAATACGCCAGAGTAAAATTCTTTTATTGATTTCAAAATGAATAAAATAATTTTATTCATTAATTAATAATTAAAATGGTTTAATTCGTTGCTTATGCATCTATAACGTCTTATTAACGTTAAATTACAGAGTCATAGAAGTCTGAAAAAATGCTTATCTCCCTTTAATTGACTTTAAACAAAATCTATTTTTTAAAACCCTAATGAGACAGAAGATACTAAAGAAAATGTTCATATAGTTTAGAGTAGGCCCAGAGGCTTTTAAACAACATTTAAAAAAATTTTAAACTCAGGTTTTCCCTTTATGTCTATTTTTTTTTTTTTTTTTTGTCTTTTTGAGACAGGGTCTCACTATGCAGTTCAGGCTGGCTTTAAGCTCACTTTGTAGCTCAGGCTGGTCTGCCTCAGCCTCTCGAGTGCTGGGATTACAGGCATGCGCCACCACGCCCGGCTTCCCTTTATGTCTAAAAGAAGCGATGTTATAGGGCAGAGGAACGGGAAGGCTACATGAGGTCAGATGGTCCTGCTGTGCCTCAACAAACTAAGGTCCTGCTCTGCTAAGTCCCTAGAGAGTAAGATCTGAATTAGAGGGAAGAGAAACAGCTTTCTTCGTATCAGTTACCTTACTTTCAGCACCAGCCCACAAAAGGAAAATTTGAGAGGAAGCACTACAATAAATGTAAATGTGAGACACCAAGAAAGCAAGTTCAAAATAGTATGATCCTGATTTCTTAATAAAAATGAAGAAAAATGATTGATAAGTTGCTGATTGTTCTCATACTGACTTGAAAGCCTTTTCTTTTTTATGCCTATCTACATTTTCCAAATTTCCTTCAGAAATATATACTACTTCTACAATTAAAAAAGAATTGTAAAAATAAAATCTTGTGGCCTTCTGCAAACAAAGACATGAATTCATCCTGTGATCCTTCCTAGAAAGAAGAAACATTCGCTAGGGGAGGGGAGCAGGAAAACAGTCATTTCTGAGAGAAAGGCACAGGAAGCTGGGATGAGACAGATCCCGGACTAATGATAGGACCTGGAACAAGTCAGCCCAGGACCCACCCCTATAGTCCCCCCCTCGGTAAGGTGAGCTGGTCCCACCGGGTCTGCAAGTCTCCCTCTTAATCCAGGAATCCTCCCAGCTGGGTTCTTTCAACATTTAAAATGTTAAAAAACAGAAAAAAAAATTCAAGAAAAAAAATTTAAAACACACACATGCACACACCAGGAAACTAAAACGTGCTTGGAAGGTTCAGTGATTCGGCTTGTGCTCTGATCATACTGCATAGCATGCCAGAAAAATTCATGGGAGAAGCAAAATCCTAGGACAGTGGTCTTGTGGGGGAGACATCAGGTCTTCTGTTGAGGTTTTTGAAAATTTCTTCCCTCTTGTCGCTGAGAACTAGGACCATCATGTTGGCTACAGCCCAAGATCATCTAATTCTGCCTCGAGGTCAGCCACGTGCACCACATCTCCACACGATCTGGACTCTTACTTGATTTTTTTAAAGTCAATTTTGAATGAACTCAGCATAACTTGTCCTAAGCAATTGAATATATGAAATTGTGGATTTTTTCATTTTTTCCGAAAACACTGAAAAAAGACGTAAACATTTAAGACATATAAAACCTGCTGTTTCTTACACATTTGCCAGGAAGAGGTGATGTCTGCCACCACTGATATGTGTATTATGCTTGAGAAACACAGATCCAGTCCAGTCCTCTAGGCTGCCCATTCAGAACACCCCGAGATATAAACCTCTTCCCCAAAGGCTCAGCTACATGTGGGAAGGCCTCCTGCCTTTTCGCTTTTCCACTTTCTCTCTCTTATGGATTGACCTTCCCACATAATACCCAGCCTGACTGCCAGCAAGTAGACAAATAATTCTTAGGGAAGGCCAGTCTGCTCCTCCTCTGGTGCTGGAGGAGAATCACAAGGACTACTAATCATCTTTTGATACCAAGAAATGGAAGCAAAGAGTCATTATTGCATAAAGACATCATTCTACTTTCTGCAGCCATTGGTGTGTCACTGTTTTGTCAAAGCACTTTCGTACTCTATTGCCACTGCTAATTTAATATTATCTGTTGTTAAACAAATAAAAACCTAACTGAAGAAATGCGAAGTGACGCATTTCATCAATCACTTAAAATTCAGTAAATAGGAGGTTTTGCCAGATAGCTCAGTTGTTTAAAGCACCGCTTGGGCAAATACAGTTAGGTGCACAGGACCACGGTTCAATTCCCAGCTCTAGAAGCTACACCAGACCTGCTTAAAGCAGCCTCAAGTAATAAGAAAGAAAGAAAGAAAGAAAGAAAGAAAGAAAGAAAGAAAGAAAGAAAGAAAGAAAGAAAGAAAGAAAGAAAAAGAAAGACTTGTCTCAGTAAACATAGCTCATGGACAATTGCCTTCTTTAGCAAAAAATATCAAGTAGTTTTATTTCAGTGTAATTTTGATAGTAGAAAAATTATACTGTTATCTAGTTAAGAAAATATTCTAAGTTTGTATTTTGATTATTCAAACTCAGTTTTTTTGTTTGTTTGTTTGTTTTTTTATGTCTTTTTGAGATAGGGTCTCACTATGCAGTTCAGGATGGCCTTAAGCTCACTTTGTAGCTCAAGCTGGTCTTGAACTCACAACAATCCTCCTGCCTCAGCCTCCCAAGTGCTGGGATTACAGGCATGTGCCACCATGCCCGGCCAGACTCAGGTTCAAAGAGCTTCTTAAAGATTTTAATATTTGAGATTCAGAGTAATCAGTGTTGGTCCAGGACAAAGAAAAAGGGTTGCATTCACTATGATCTTCCACTTATGGCAAGGCGTATTTTATACTGCGATCTTCTTTTTGAAGGAAAAATAACTAAAAATATTTACCATATATATATATATATATATATATATATTTGGTGGTACCAGGGATCAAACTCAGGACTTTGCACCTACCAAGCAAGCACTTATTTCATTGAGCTATCTCCCCAGCCCTACTACAATATACTTCTACAAACTAGCTTCTTACACATATCAAAAAGCTGAAAACATAACAAACACCTATCGACCTATCAGGCTAAGAGGAAAAGAGCTGGGGCATGTGACACTGTAAGCTGGAAGTGACAGGGCTGAAACATGAAAAATAACTGGTGGCCTCTGAGCCAAGGATGATACTGTCTGAGTGCAGAATCCACCCAAAGTGGAGAAGCAAACGGCGCCCAACCTACACACTTTAACGGGGACCCCGCCGGGGCACACATCAGGGTGACACAAGGGGGAAGAGGCATAGAGGGAGGTCTTATCCAGACTCTGTTTAGAGGGAAGGAAGCTGTACTTGAAAGACGCCAGTCCACCTGGATATCTGAAGCCCACACAAGTAACTTTCGAGGACACTGCGGAGCCTAGCAAGCACCCCTGTTCTCATCTTGAGACAGATGATACTGCCGGAAGCAGAAGTGAGGAAAGCGGAGGGGAGATTGTTTGGGTGCTCAGCATCAGCGGTCCCCTCCTCCCCCATGCCCTGGACTCAGCTGGACACCACCTGACACTCCCATTGTCTAATGAGAGGAACCCAAGGGAATACACACCTTGTCATTTGAAAGGAAATGGCGGTCTTATGAGGTAATTTCCATCTTTATAAATATCCAGCCCCGGGTATTTTGTCACAGAGCCACAAAACAGGCTAATCCACCACTCTCATAGTCCCAGCCCTACCACGGCACACTGGTCAAGATCCAAGGAGGACACTAAAGAAGTTTCATGAAACTCAGCAAAAGCTTGCAGCATTCCGTGCTTTGTGTGCCTGGACTTTTAAAGCAAAGGAACCTGAGGAAGGAACACTGCACCTGAGAGGTGTGGGGGCAGTGGTTTCAGGATTACGTAGCTGAGAGCAGTCACTCTGCTGTGTTTCATTTCTCATGAAGCTTTGCTAACCTGGTCCAAGCAAATAGGTGTGTGTGTGTGTGTGTGTGTGTGTGTGTGTGTGTGTGTGTGATGTAAAATCAGAAACTAGAATAATAAAGACTCATGCTCAGTATTTTTCAAGGTACAAAGAGACTTTGCTACTATAAAATCAACTGTCTGGATAAAATGTGCACTCCTCTTTACACATGATGACACGAAGGCTTCCTTTCTCTATCACATGAAGAGCGCGTTATCTCTTTTTCTCCATCTAATGATCTTCTCCTGGCTGAAGGAGAACGTCTTCTCAACTGAATCATGATTTCTGTTTATGCAGGAGAGAGTGTTCTGGATCCCTTGTTTTTCAGAGCTAGAGGTCAGAAATCTCTGTCAAGACCCTGACAGCACTTTTTCTTGATCTAGGATCAAGAGGCCCAGAACAAGGAGCCCCCTCTCCAAAAGAGGGGGCAAGGAAGGAACTCCTGGCCTCAGCAGCCGCCGCCGCCATGGATAACAAGCAAGAAAGTCCAGCCCTCCAGGCTTGGAGCCAGTGGACTTAACAGCCATCCAGCAGGGGCAAGCCTTACCAGAAGGAGCCCCCTGACGCGGTGGCAGCAAAGGCCTAAGAAGCCCCGCCCCACCACAGAGTCCTTCACTGTGGGCGCAGCCCCTCCTTTCTTCACATTTGTTAAGTATAAATATGCTTGGAAGGGCAAACCTTTAAAATTATTTTTCATATTTACATGAATATGCTTCCATTCTGTTCTTTTCTCAAAACTATGTTTGATTAGAGGAGGAAGAAATTTCAAAAATAAAACACACAAAGAAAAAACAGTCTACATACAAAAGTGAGGCATTGGAAAAAATCTTTTTTTGGGTGCTAATCCCCTTCTCTGGGACTTTTCCATTTAAGTCTGGGATCCTCGTGAATTATAGTAGACATCAGTTTCTTCTCTTTTTTTTTTTTTTTTGTCTTTTTGAGACAGGGTCTCACTATGCAGTTCAGGCTGGCCTCGAGCTCACTTTGTAGCTCAGGCTGGTCTCGAACTCACAACAATCCTCCTGCCTCAGCCTCCCGAGTGCTGGGATAGTTTCTTCTCTTATCTGTGGATTGATCATTGGAAATGTCATTCATCTGAACTCTGTAATAGCAATGCTGTAATCCAACCTCCCAGTATGCATTGCACTCCAGTGACACAGCAGGCAGAGTATAGATGCCACGATGGGACAGAGAAATCTAAGGAACTGTGATCTGGTATCCAGGGTATGGATGGACAAGGACCAACAGGCTCATATTTCGGAGCAAAAGTGACACACAGGGTAGCAGATGGCAGTTTATTCCCTGCATCTCTTCCTACCCCATGGCCCTGGGAAGTAGTACTCGCACCCCCAGGGCAGAAGCCCATGCTCCCCAAGTTTGATCCTCAAAATTATGTGGCCAATTGCTGAATCTGGGCAATGGGCATTTAGGGATGGATTGTGCTATTTTTTTTCTGGATGTGTTAAAAAAAAGTTTAATAAAGCGACTTTTAAAACAATCAGCACCCTTTACTTCCCCAAAAGTGAATCCCCCATCTTTTTACTTTCTTTGCAGTACAGGAAATTGAACCATGACCTTTGCACTGAGCTACATCTCCAGCTCTCTTTCCTTTTTATTTTGGAGAAAGTGTCTTGCTAGGTCACCAAGAAGTTCCTCTTGCACTCAAACTGGCAATCATCCTGCCTCAGCCTCCCGGAGTGCTTGGTCTGCAAGCATACGACATCATGCCCACACATCTTTTCCCTTTAAAAGGCACATTCTCAATGCCCATTAGTACACTTACACGTCCAATATCCCTGACACACTTGTTTCATATTCTCCACAATAGGATAAAGATGCAGATACAGATGACAGAATCAGGGAGGTGATAAATGGAGAGTTTGGATACTTTATCTAATCAAGTGCACCAACTCAACTAGACCAGAAACAGAGCAGGACTTAGAGACCGGGGAGGTGCACCAGGGTGGCTGCAAAGACCCGACGGAGCAAGCAGGATTTAACACAGGTGGTGAAGGGAGGCTGTGAAAAGGTTGGAGAGAGAGACAGGAGTGCTTGGCAGCACCTGAGCCTGAGAGGAGGCGACCTCAGGCAGAGTCTGGACAGGAAAGGGGCTTGCCAGCCCAAACACAGGGCGATGGCATGGCACAAAGGCACAGAAGACTAAACCCCGATGCAGGCTGCTCCTCAGGACACTCCAGGAGATGAGGAGCTTGTCCTGGGGCCTTCGTGGTAGAAGCTGCTGGTTACGACTGTGTCTAGATGTCCTCTCAAAGCCTCGTGCAGTCGCGGGTGAGACTATTCAGAGCTGACTGCATCTAGAGTGGGTGATGCTGGGTTTAAATGTGTGTTACTGCGGGTAAGTGTGTGATGGTGGGATCCAGGCTCACCAGATTGGTCCGGGGATTGGCATGATTCTGGGTGTAGCTATGGGAAGGCCCAACGTGGATGTGAGTGCTGCCCACCCGAGGAGCATACAGCCTGGACAGAATAGAAGGGACCACGAGTGGGTGGCTGTGGTCACTGCGGGCTGCTTTGCTGACCTCTCTTGCCAGGAGCTGTTTCTTCTCCGAGGTGTCCCTATGCCCTGCCGCTCTGCCCTGGAGCCAGCCACCTACGAGCTAAAACCTCTGTCAACTGTGAGGCAAATAAACCTTTTTTGCTTCAACTTTGGGTGTTGGGTATTTTGTCTCAGTAACCTGAAAAGTGACTGAAACACTGTCGAAGGTTTCCAGGTACAGAAATATGTGTAAATCGTTGCCAGGAGGTCAGTCTGCAAATGTATGTTAGATAAAATTCACCCTACAAAATACACACATTGAGGGCTGGGTGTGCTATGGCACAAAGACAGGTGTCAAAGGAGGTAGAGTTCCTTCAAAGATGCTTATGGTCCCTTGAGAGAGGACTAACAGCTTCAGGGCGGTGTTACCTACCTACTAATGTAGTTTGTGACACGATCTATCCCAGGCATTATTAATTTTTTGTTCACTATCTGGGCCTCTCTTTGTCATTAATAATAGAATCCAATTTTGTTTGTAAGATAATATGCAAAGCCTTGGGCCACAGGTCACGTCTGATCTAATTCAATGTTTCCCAAAATTTTTTCATCCCCTTAAATCAATGCAATTTTAATACCATAGACATACTATATATTTTCTCGTGTGCTCTTACATATATCTATACTTTATATAGTCTAACAGGTAAACATAAAGTCTTTTCCCACTTTTCTTCCATAGAATAATACTTTTCCCTTTGGAAATGACATCAACAGGACCACCCCACCCTCACATGTACCCCAAACCCCACACCTCCCCTACTCCTCACTCCATTTTTCACACACTCTCCCTTTAAGAACCTATAGTCTAGCTAGGCCTTTGGTGTAGGCCTATAATCTCAGCACTCGGGGATGCTGAGTCAGGGAATTTACAAATCTAAGCCCAGTGGAAGCAATTTAGCAACTTAGTAAAACCCTGTCTCAAAACAAAAACTAAAGGACCAGAGATGCAGCTCAGTGCAAAGAGCACTACCACCACCACCCAGAAAACAAATGTTCTAAGAAGGAATTTATAATTCTACTTCTTTTTTTTTTTTTTTTGATATCGGGGAACAAACTCAGAACCTTGTGATTGCACTGAGCTATCTCCCCAGCCCTTACAATTCTATTTCTGTTTCTGCATCTTCCTCAGAGCTGGGGTGGCTTTGCAACCCAGTGTTAGTCAATGACACAGAAGGTAACAACTGTTGGAAACCTCCGGGAAATGCTACTTTTCCTAGAAAAAGAGCCACAGCCAAATCACTCTCCTTTCCATACCACCCCCCACTCCCACCTCCAGAACGGGGGTGGGGGAAGCTGAAAAAAGCAGAACTGCAGGCCTTATCTTGCACTTACCAGTGCAAGGGAAGTCAGAAGTACTGCAGGCCAGATGACTGAGTCCTTGAACTGGGGCCAGACAGATAGACGTAGGCCTTGGACTTCTTATTACACAGTGCACTGAATCTTGGGTACTGTATAACCTTGCAGGGGAGAGTACTGCTGAGACACTGTATTCTCAGGAATAACAGCGGTCCTAACATGATCACGAGTTACTTAAACCAAAGACAGAAAGGGGCATGCACAAACAAAAAAATGTGATCAGAAATAGTGCACAGTGCCGGGCGTGGTGGCGCATGCCTGTAATCCCAGCACTCGGGAGGCTGAGGCAGGAGGATTGTTGTGAGTTCAAGACCAGCCTGAGCTACAAAGTGAGCTTAAGGACAGCCTGAACTGCATAGTGGGACCTTGTCTCAAACACACACACACAAAAAAGGAATAGGGCACAAATCAAGCATAGGGTTGCATTCATGTTGGAATGGAAAGCTCTTGTTTGCTAATCTAATCAGTCTTTTCTTTTTTCTTTTTTCTTTCTTTTTTTTTTTTTTTTTTTTTTTTTTTTTTTTTTTTTTTTTTTTTTTTTTTTTTTTTTTTTTTTTTTTTTTTTTTTTTTTTTTTTTTTTTTGGTCTTTTTGAGACAGGGTCTCGCTATGCAGTTCACTCTGTTCATTACTCATGCGAATAATGCAATACTTAATCATTAAGCACTCTCCAAATTTGCAAAGGAGACAAAAAAAATCATAATTGATGGATAAAATAATAATCTACATACGTATGGAGAAACAAAACAATGTGTCAATTATGACAACATTTTAAGGAAAGAGCACTGATGTTGAAAGTGAAAATGCATGAATGAATGAAAAACAAGTTTCCAATTAAGTTTTGTTATTTCAGTCCTCCAAAGAAAAGAACAGCAAGTGGAGGAGCTGTAGGATAATACGACATCATGAAGTTGGCTGGTCACAGGTAAAAGAAAAAACTTGAACTTAAGTTGAAAACAGTGGTGAATTTTTTCCTTAGATGTACTTGTACAAACTAGTCTTTAAACTGAAACTATAGGCATCTAACCCCTACTAGCAGATAACTTTAATTTTTCTTCCCCTGCACACATGTGTGTGATGGATCTTTGCTGTGTAACCTGTCAAATGGGCAGCCCTTGCAGAATCCAAAACTCTTGGTTTGATTTTATTTTATTTTATTTTATTTTATTTTATTTTATTTTATTTTATTTTTTTTGTCTTTTTGAGACAAGGTCTCACTATGCAGTTCAGGCTGGCCTTAAACTCACTTTGTAGCTCAGGCTGGTCTCGAACTCACAACAATCCTCCTGCCTCAGCCTCCCGAGTGCTGGGATTACAGGCATGCGCCACCACGCCCGGCTTGGTTTGATTTTAGAAGGATTTTTTTTTTTTTTTTTTTTTTTTTTTTGTCCCCTCAGGATGCCTTAATGGCAGGTCAGCTAAGCATGAGGATCTGGGGATCAAAACAGAATTCTGGGCCTGACAGCTTTGCTTAAGCAGGCACTTAAACAACTGAGCTAATGGGAAGGCCCCCTTCTTGCTTTGATTTTGATCCAAATTTTACATAGGATCCCTCTGCCACCATGTGAGAACCATCGCGTGTTCTCATATGTCTAGCGTGTAATACAAACATAGCTACAACCTGCATTTTAATGCTTTTTCTGAAATGTAGAAAGATTCTTCCAAAAGATTCCCCTAGATGTCCTTCAGTAATTCAAATGATCCTTTATGCCTTAGCTGTATTTCTATTACACAAAGCAACAATATTGCATCCTTTCAAAATAGATCTTACCATTAAAATAAAATAGATTTTACTCACTTGGGGGGACAAAACTAGAATGATGGTAACTCTAATGCATAAAAACTGACAAAATATGTATAAGTATACTTGAGGTAA
Organism: Ctenomys sociabilis; assembly: GCA_004027165.1. NCBI lineage: Eukaryota > Metazoa > Chordata > Mammalia > Rodentia > Ctenomyidae > Ctenomys > Ctenomys sociabilis. The sequence goes on along the minus strand of PVKA01021242.1, from coordinate 19,867 downwards.
ATGTATGTACCACTTTTGCTACTATGAATATGCATTACCACCTACTTTCTATTATATTTTAAAAGTTAACATTATTACTCGACTTCTTTGATATTACCAGATTTCTTCTATGTTTAGGAATGTAGTAACAATATTATGCTAGTAGAAATAGGAAATTGAAGTACTTCCAGTACGCAATATTTTGCTAGCTCTTTCCTCCTGTTTCCTTTATTTATCTCCAACACCCTTCTACTCCTTGTCCTCAGAGACAGAGGAAGAAAAACTACTGATACAAATTCCAGCCAATCACTCCAAAAGAGAGTGGAAAATCAGGTTTTATCAAGTACATGTACCTAAGGGGATTCATAAACAGCAGGCAGATTTTGGTAGCTGTTGGTAGAGGCTTTCCACCTTCAGGGTGAATGACGCTTTGAGTGTGAATCCACCCCTGGAGCATTTTTCTCTTTGCCAGAAGGAACAATCACAGATACCTAACACTGCCCAGGCAAGGCTGGGATCATTTGCAGCCTGCAGCTGGACACTGCTAGAAATTTATGTAGCAACTGAAAAGAAAGTACAAGAAAGAGAAAGGAGAACTTCCTGGTGAGGGATGTGTGTTTAGAGGCATTGCAGGGGTAACATCTGGACCAGGAGTAGGGTGAGACAGATGGAAAGAAGGGCTCCTACCCAGGAGAAAGGAGAACTGCAGAGGAGAGACGCAGGCCCACAGCAGCAACTAGGTCGCTAACCATAGGGGCAAGCACAGGGGAAGCCGTGTCCAGACATGAGGAGTTTGCTGCTGGCCTTCAGTGGATGTGGGAAACAGATGCTTCTCAATTTATAATGGTGTTATGCCCTAAATTGAAAATATCATGAAGTTGAAAGTGTATTTTGTTCACTGAACTTACTGAATGTCAGAGCTTAGCTGAGCCTACATTAAACATCAGAACATGGACATCAGTCTATGGTTGGAAAAAAATATCTAACACAAAGTCTATATGATGAAGAGTTGGATATATCATGTACTTCATTGAATGTTGTACTAAAAATGAAAAACAGAATGGTTGCACGTTCTAATGGGCATCATAATAAAGCTGAAAAGTCACTGAACCCAGCGATCATCAATTAAGGACCGTCTTCTAAGTCTGCCTTTTGAGGTCTGTATCTGGAGGTTACATGACGCAGTATTATTAAAATATATATTGAAAGTGGTATGAAACCTCATCAGGGGTGTACAGTAACCAAAATGGTAATCGAAGTGAGTTGCACTTATTACATGAATGTCTGTTAAGCATTTTCATTTTCTACCCCAGACACAGATGTTCAAGTCTCAGACTATCCACAAAAAGCATCTTGACTCATAGTTCTCAGTTTATTGGTCAATTTCAATACATGTTCCCTGGAGATTTGAAGGTGGGTTTGATTCCCCTCCCAGCCCTGTCGAGCCACTCTCTGACCATGAAACAATACCATGGTCTTGTCGCTTTGAGCAAGCTGACCAGTTAAAATAGATGGGTCTGGGCTCAGTCTCTACACCCTGCGTGGGTATCACAGGCCAGGTGGACAAAGAGGTTGCAAAAGACGTGAACTTTAAACCAAAGCTACACAGTCCCCCAAACTGTAAGTCAGGCACCCATCAATTTAGTGTGGCCAGCTGGGCTCCAGTGGTCAGGGGCCTACACGGGGGAAGACTGAATCCAAAGTCATCAGACACTCAACTTCAGATAGAACAAACAGCCTCATAAACTCCGAAGCAAGCACATGTTATCCCAGCTAGTGCCTCCACCCCTGGGATGGGCCTGCTTGCCAGAGGAACCCTCACCCCTCTCTTACTACCCTCTGCAGTTGGCCAGCCCAGAGTTGACGATCTACCAACATCCCTGTGTTGTCTGAGGCCACACATGACAGTACAAAGGACGCTGAAGTGGAACTGACCCTGAAAGAGAACTCAAAGCTAAGAACTTAAAGCATCTACCATATATTCCCTGAAACAAATTCTAGCCCCATGTGCGTGCCTCAGCCTGAGAATCTGAGACGGTAAAACTGTACCTGCCATCTTACCCTCCTTCCAACCACCAGCTGGAGAGTCACCAACACATCTAGGCTGAGAACTTGATTTTCCTGGCCACTGCAATGTTTCCTTTACTCTACTGACAACTTGGAGGTAAGAGCTCCATCCATGAAGCCTCTGGATCCCCGAAGGCTGTGGAGGAGCTTTCAAGGGCCTCAAAACCCCTTAGAAGTGTACAGCAAATGTCTGTATTCTCATACACGCACTTTCTCTCAAAGGAGAGCATCATATCTCTGCACATCTTAAACAAATTTGTGACTAGGAAACACTGCTTTCGGGGTGAGCCAACCACAAAAACCTAGGTGAAGGAGACTAGGGTGGGTGGCAGGGGCCTGTGTCGATCTGTGTGCAGGGGTCCAACACTCACGCAACAGCACACCCTGAACCGGGCCTCCGACGTAAAGATGGCCCTTGTTCCTCCTGGTCTATCAAGCCACGTCCCGAGAAGCACAGGAACATGAACAACTCCGTAGCTGGTGTTCAGTGGAAGAACACAAGACATTAAAGCCATTTTAGAACTTCTCAAAGCGCTGAAGCAGATGATTTCAGACCCAAGGTTTCTGCTGCAAAGTCACTTACTCTCCATGTTTATTTTGTGACCTAATGTTGATATGGCACATGGCTGTCTAATTGTTATTACCAGTTGGAGTGTCAAACGTGCTCTCTCTCTCTAACCTTTTCATAAAAAATATTCTTCCTATGCTTCTTTACTGTAATGTCATGATATACTAAGGCCCCAAATGTTTTCTGGACATAACTCCTCTGTTTTCTACTATAGGTGTTTTTTTTTTTTTTTCTTTTTCCCATTTTCTTTTTTTCTCAATACTAGGGATCTAACTCAGGACCTTGCCAGGCAGGTGTTTATGCTGCTGAGCTATCTCCTTGGGTGGTCCTATAGGTTTATTCTTTTTTTTTGTTTGTTTGTTTGTTTGTTTTTGGGGGAGGTTTATTCTTAATTACCATCATCTGGTGGTTTGAAATTAAATGTTCATGGATCCTCATCCTTACCCACGACCATTTTGCTCTGTGTTTGTAGCTTCCTTGTTCGCAGCTGCTTTCAGTTGGTTCAAGAACCCGATGAAAGTTATTTAACCTCTGAAGTGAATTTGTGGTACAAACTGTATTCCTTTAATGAGCTATTATCAGGCTGGCCTCCCCGAGTAAATTAAGTTTTTAGTTTACTTCCAAGGCAAAGAACTTGTCCCTTCTTTCTCTGTTGTCACACTGCCTTTACATTAGAAATTCACAGAGGAACAGCCGCACCCACCACACGAGCACACACTTGTGCACATACACTTACACACTCACACACACATGTGCACACACACAAAGTCCTCGCACCAAGCCAAATCATTACTTTCAATCTGTTAGTGTTTCTCAAAGCACAGAGATCATTCACATTAGAGTTTTTATTGGTGGGAGGACTTAATTGACATGGTCTATGTCTGCCAATCCCAAACCAACATTCACATCAGAATGCGTGAAGTGGAACCCAGAATGCTGCGTTTGTTAACATGTCCTTCACTCCTCCCGGTGATTCTTAAATAAACTTGGAGCCCAGGGTTTAGAAGACCATAGTCTTGCTCATTTCAGTCCCTGTCTTTAAAAATCAAAATGGAGCTCTTTTCACATGCGTTTTGTTGCCCTCTGAGCTCAGGGTCTCCTCCTAGGAGATGCTCTCTTCCCTGCTCCCCGCCACTTTAACACTAGTTTTTGCTGTGATATTTATAAGTTTACATATCAAAGAGTTGAGTCCAGAAAATATTTGGGGGTCTTAGCGTAGGTAGACCTTTGTTGCTTCTTCCTGCAGTCAAAGTTAGGAAGTCCTCAGGGCCCAGCCAGTCAGTTCCTCCTTTCTCAGTCGCCCTCTGCACCAACAACTTTAGAGGCCCAGACCAAACTCCTTTTACAGGACCCTGCTCATGGGAATTGCAGCCTGCATCAGCCTACGATGTCTAAGCCTCTGCTGGTCCGCAAAATTCCTTAAAACAACTTTAAACAATGGGCCGGGGAGACAGCTCGGTAAAATAAGAGCTTGCCTGGCAAGTGCAGGGTCCTGAGTTCAACCCCCTGTAATTAAAAAAATAAAACAAAAACAAAACTCAGGTCACTTCTTTAGAGGCCTCAGTCAAGGGTTTAAACGAACACACAGTAAATGAAGCAAATTCTACATCTCACCATTCTAGCAAGCCAAGTACTGTATCTGTACTTTTTATTTATAGATCATATTTCATTCTTTCTTATCATAAATTTAGAATACAATGAAAAATTTAATCCTGCTTTGCTAACATCATATCAAATATATTTCCATTAACTATCATAACTATGGCTTTAGTCACTACAAAATATTTCATGAAGTTAATGCTTCGAGAAACCCTATTGCATAGCATTTAGATTATTTTCAGATTTTGCTATTATAAATGATAACAATGAATGCACTCACACATATTATTTCTTTCTTCTTTGAATTATTTATTTGAATTTCCAGAGATAAAATGGGACAGATAAAGTGCACAAACATTTTAATGCAGCTTGTTACTTATTGAAAAATTGCCATATTTCTATTTCACACAATTCCTTGGCGATATGCTAGAAAATGTTTAGCAATAGGCTCTCAAAAAAATGTAACAAGCTTGACTTGCATTTGCTGACTTCTGGGGCATAAATACTCCCGTTATGACCAGCTTCTAGGTGCCAACATGACACTACTGAGCAAAGAGATGACCCTGCAGCATGTATTACTCAGTAGTGGCCTATTGTTATATCCATCATGCAAAAAATAGGAGTAAATACAACTACCTGCTCACAAACTTTCTGAAGATATCACAACCTGCTCTTGTAAGCAAGTGCAGGCTGGTAGCAGAAAACAACTGTGAGCACTTTGCTTGATGTTTTGCAAGAGCACTTTTTGTTACTGAAGCTCAGAAAAAATTCACCTTATTTGCTTAGCAAATAATGACCATGCTTTTAAGATAGGTTATACAAAAAAAAGATAGTTATGCAAATAATGCATAAAAAATAAACACACACACACACACACAGGCATGCACACACATGATGCAGTGGTTGTCTGTCTCCTGTGTGGGTTGATTCGTTACCCATCCATCCACACATTCAGCTTACAGAGTTTTTTCCATGAGGTCACGTACACAAGCTACTCAGTCACCTGCTTTAACAATAAACTGAAAGGACAACTACTTGTGTGGTTCTCATGGCAAATGTAATAAAAGCCACACTGGATGTTACTTCACTGTCTTCCTTGGTTTTCTTTTCTACGAAATGGGGAAGAGGTCACTGCTGACTTCAGTTTTACAAGAAATAACTGCAGAGACAAGAAGGCTCCAAGTTACGCTCTAAGAAGCCACAGGGTATTCAGTGATGTTCTGGAAATTTCTTCCAAAAGCAATTTACCAGTATTCTGTCTTACAGGAAAAGAAGGATGGGAAGTGATTTGCCACTTTGTCTTTTGAGAACACATTTCTTTCATTGGGTTTCCCCAGATTATGTGTATGGGAGACTTTAGAGCTTTTAAAGAAGTAGTACCTTATGTTTGCAAGTTAAAACGTAAGTATGACGGAGCTACAGAGACTTACACCCCTAATAAGGCTTCCTACTCCCAGGAACTCATCCTAAGAAGGAGATTCAAAACAAACACAAAACATTTTCTATATGAAATGTTATTAATCATAACAACCAAGAGACCCGAGTTGTCTATCTCAGCACTTACTCAGTTACCATCCTAGGTGCTGGTAGGAGAATTCTTTCTAGAAGAATGGCTCCCACACTCACACCTGTAAAATCACCGTTCCAGGTTGTTTTAAGGCTTATATTTCCTATCACATAGATCTCTTTCCAAGGTTATGGCATGAGTCACGAGAATTCCTAATTCTCAAAAATTCCTCCAAGTGGTTTGAATGCCCATTCAGCTTTAGGAAACATTAATCCAGGCCAGAACTAAACAAATTAACATTGCCTCTGAACTACTGTCCACATCTGGTGAAGAGCATGACAATCTCCTATGCAACTTACCAAGAAGTTACTAGG
>PVKA01021242.1:0-13673 GCA_004027165.1 Ctenomys sociabilis | reverse complement strand
ATTCCCTCCCATATGTTCTCAGGGAGTGTCTAGGAAAAAAAAAAAACATTATTGCCATTTGATTAAGGTAATCTACATACATAATTAAGAATCTCCTGCATAATTAAGGTACCAGCTGTGCTTGTATTTTTAAAAGGGGTCTTTCTAGCCCAAAAGGATCTCTAATCTAGAGGATGAAAGGAAGGAGAAACTAGCTGCTTTTTAATCTTGGCTGTCATCTAGACCCAAGTACCTAGAACCCATTTGAACCGTGAGAGACCAAACTGGTTCAAACGCCTGAGTATGAGTGTGTTTCACCTGTGCCTTCCTAGCACTACAATCAAAATATCATAAAGTTAAATAATGCAATAGAAAACAATCCCAGGAAAAAATGTCACTCTCTGCCCAGAACACCAAGTACCTGTATGATTCCACTCAGAGCACTCAGAGAGCATTAGCCACCGAGGCCCAGAAGTAATACAGCAGATACTCCGAGAAGTTCCATTAGGAGATGAGAGGCTGCTACAAAAAACCTGATTTTCCTTTAAAAAAAAAAAAAATGCATGCTATCATTATAAACCCCCAAGACTTATGTCCGGTGCATGCTTGGTGCTGAAAAAATGTTAATGCCCGGCCTCTGCCAGTCACCCTCAATTTCCTTTGAAAGGATTGACATTAAAGGGTAGCTCGCTCCCAGCCCAGGGACCAGCGTGCCCTCATTTGTGTCCACAGCCAAGTCTTTACCAAACAGCCACAAGGAAGGTAAACGTTGTATGTCCTATCATAATAAACTAAAAATAACAATAATAATGGAAGTAGGGAAAGGGGATTTAGTGCTGGGGGAAGGGAGGTGAGTGGAGAGGGGAAAGGGAATAAAAGAGAATCAAGACGTGATCAAGCTATGGTCATCCACTAGGTAAATAATTATTGGATTTTTGATATAATTCAGCTATAAAAAAAGATAAGTAAGCAACTACACTCTTAATTCACAGATAAGAGATATCTGCTAAAATAATACCTGTAAATATAATATCATGTATGCACCTTGTACAATACCAAAACGTTATGAAAACAGTTTGCAATGTATTAATTCATCGACTCTGTATGGTTAAGGTGTCTTGAAACTGTCTGATTGACATTTGTATTTTAATCAAATAAAAATAAATGGAAAAAAAAGAAAAGAAATGAAATAAACATGTTCACGTTAAAAAAAAAAGACGTGATCACGCATGTGTACTCCTCCCTCAGACCCATGTAAGCGTCATGTACTGCAAACACATACTGATAAAATTTTTAAATGAATCATAATAGCTATATCTTTGAGAGTTTATTTTATGCCAGGCACTACGCTAAGGCCTTCACATATTTTTTTTTTTTTATCTTATTTTCTCTCTCCAGCAATCCTTGGGGTTAATACTTTCAGTTATTATGACTAATACTTTCAGTCATTAGAGATATTTCACATATATTTTTAAAAATCTAAACATTGAAGAATTTAAATGATTTGTTCAGGCTTCCATGGCCTAAAAAGGACTGATTCACTACACAGCAAGCTGCCTCTTATTCTGTATGTTTGTATCGTGTGGACTCAGATATTTCACAGCCAGGTGTCACTGCGACAACCTTAGTCCAAAGACAGAATAGCAACGTGTCCCCTCTGTGACCCCTCATTCAGACATCCACAGGATGTAACACCTGATTCATGGGATTTAAGACAGGCTTTTGAGGAACACAGACTTGCTTCCCCCGGAGAACTTGTCCTCCCAGGAGGAAGGCCACCTTAATACAGGACGATTGAAAGGCCTTCTTAAAACATAAAAACCAGAGGTGCAGGTTTTCTCTGTAACACAAGCCACACGTGCCTTTCTCTGCATAAATGGTACACGAAGGGAGGGAAGACACTAAAGGACAAACAAGAGACTTGAGGGTGCAGAAAGCAACCCTAAGGATGGAGATAAAGACTGCCACGCTCCCCTCAAACAGAACTCAGAGCTGAGATAGCTGATAAGGAGGAAAGGGTCCATTCTCCTCAGCCATCCCTCCAGGTCCTCTTAATCGGTCCACACACCAACTTTCTAATCCTAGTTCTGGCTGTGTGTAAAATAAACTTGCTCCTCTCCTCAGGCTGCTCACCGTCATCAAGTCAGACTCACCTCTGTCAAAGGGCACGCAGAGCTCAGGATCGAAATAACGTTCCCCTTCTCAGGGCACTAAAACCCCACATCCTTCCAAAGCTCTCCTCTTTCTGACCACTCCAGGTCCTGCCCGCAAGTTCCTGTCTTGAACTCCTGGAACCCCTCACCCCTGCCTCCCCACTCATTGCCAGTTCCCAGCATGCCCTGCTGCTGCCTCAGTCCTACTTCTCACTACAATTACTAGCTTCTAAATTCCACTGAAGAAGAGTTTTCTTTGTATCTCTCTTTCTGTCTACAGCACCAGCTCAGAAGCAAGTGCTTATCATCTTGTTTGAAAACTTCAAGGGCAGCTTTAGTTTAGCAAAGTGCCAAAACCTACTGATCTCCCAAACTTTACTTTGCTACAGCCAAGGCCATTGAATGTCTCCAAAGCAAACTACCTTCACGGCATGTGTCCAAATCAAACCACCTCAAAGAACTAAACTTAATTTCAAAGCACAACATATCCATCATAGGCTACTTTTAGAAAGTGGTGATAGGCGATATTTGGATTTTTGATTCTGTCTTTTCTGGATATATTAAGGTTGATGTGTGCACACATTAGAGCATATTTAGATTTATTCATCATACACTGGGTAATATTTAAAGATTAAATTTTAAAGTTTCCATACAGTTGGGCTCAATGATAGTCGATTAAAAGCCCATGCACTCTCTATGGAGACATCTAGAAAACCATCTAAAAATCCAGCCACTGTCCTTTTTAATCTTTCTGAAACCTATGTGTGCCTTGTTCGGACTTCAGGGGAGAGGGTAGAAAGCAGAGTAACTCCCTCACCTTCTATAAGTTGGTTCCATACTTTATAATAGGTGGAATACAGTAATTACTATCTTCAGCCTAAAGTAAAAGCTAAATACAATCAGAAAGATTCCTGCTGACATTGAAGAAATAGCTTTTAAAAGGTAAAAATCTTACCTGTTGTGGCCTGCCCCCCAAGAATGTCTTGCCACCAAAATGCCTGACTCCGGAAGTCAAGTTCGCCTGGTGCAAGTAGGTAAAACACAAACACAGCCCAAGGCTCTTCAGCTTGGTGGGTGCCCCGGCCTTTCCATCTGCGAATAGGACCGATTCACATTGGAAGAACTAAAAATGTGAAATCGCACCGGTGGAGAAGCCAACCAGAGGTGGCTGGGCTCAGTGTGTGCGAGGGGACCGAGACAGCAGGAACAACCCAAATGTGACAAAGCGATTAGCAAGTTCCTGTGCATCAGTCAGTTTCCTGTAGCTGGCTTCTCCGCAGAGGGGGCCTCATTTGTGTGGGCTTGGGGGTGTCCACGTGCATTTCCCCCCAAGCCCATATGAACATGAAACCTAGCCAGCTAAGAGGCAGAGCGAGACCCCTGCCGCACGGCTGTGTTTTTGTCTCGTTTATCTCTCCCTTCAATGTCTCTCACCCTAGGATCGTGTCCCCACTGTAACTCCACTTTTCTCCAGCAAACTCCCTCCATACAACTCCAGGAACAGAGAGTGAAAAATGAAGATGATTCTTTAAGAAAGTAAAATTAAGAAGAAGAGAAAAGAAAAACAGAGTCCACTGCACTGATGGGTCTTGGTTACTTTAAGCTTGGGGCAAAGCACCTGGGGACTCGCACATCTGCCTGGTACATGGGGGATCTATGAGGGGCCACAGCAGGGTGGGGCATTTGTGTGGCTTTGCCCTCTTGGTAATTACCAAATAATAATTTGGAAAGAATGAGCTCAGCCACACTGAGATCTCGGCTGCTGCCCTGCACCTGTGCAGGGAGGTGCGGGACTCTGAGTTGTTTTCAGACATTCAGAGTTTCATTATTTGACTGGAAACACAGATTTCTTCGTCTTACCCCTCTGTGAGCCAGTTGTGGAGACCACCTGCTGTTGTCTAGCTGCCGGCAGCACTGCCTGAACCAACTACCTTTCACAGAGCCGTCTCAGCTGCCTGCATCCTCAATGTTCAGGTAGCTGTAAGCACTTCTGCCAGGGTGATGTCTTGGTCAAAATGCCTGTGGGCCATAGGAATAAAGTCACTGCGTTCAAGTGAGGGGACACGGCAGAGCCGTTATCTGTAGAGACACAGTATTCAGTACTAGGGTGGTAGAGCTGGGGACACACTCAGAATCCTGTTCCAGGCCTGATACTGTGCATGGGTGAAAAGCCCAAAGGCTCACACTGATGTCTTCCCAGTCCTTCCAGCATCCAGATCCTAGAGAGGGTGAGGAATCTAAGAAACATCACTCAAAGAGATGTAGTAATTCTAAAACACAGCCATGATGCCAAAGGAGCTGCTCAACAGTGTCTACACCCTGGGGGTGACCAGAAAGGCCTTCTTTGAGTAGCTGACAGTTAAGCTGAAACTTAAACGTAATGATAGCCCTGGCTAAAAATTAGTATTGTCTGAGAAGCTTCTGAAAAGTACCGGCACCTGGACTCCATGCACAGAGATTCTACATTAATTGACCTAGATTGAGGCCTGGGTGTCACTAGTATTTTAAACTTCCCACTTGTGCAGTGCCCCCATTGTTCTAATGGATAAGAAGGAGGCCACCTGGGGAGATTAAGGAGGGGACATCCTAGGTGGATGCAAACTGTATGAGCAAACACCCTGAACTGGAAACAAGCCAGCGTGTGTAAAGAAGTCAAAGAAGAGTCACGCGTGCGTCTGGACACAGCAACAGGAGGAATAAATGGTACGAAGATGACTGTCTCACACAAGAGACTCGTTCATAAACACAAGTATCAATTTGCTAAAACTCAGTAGAAACTCAATCTGCCCACTAAGATGCATGAGCTCTCTGATGGATGCATTATCTTCTAGAAAATACTCGGTGGAAAGCTAAATCACCATTGCACTGTTATTAGGTGAGCAGAACCTATGCTGGTTGGGTACTTATTTATCTCTGCTTTTATCAAGGGATCTAGATCAGGACGATAGCTCAAGGGCAGAGTGCTTGCCTCACAAGCATGAGGCCTGGCTTCGAACCCCTCCCCGTTACAGGGGAGAAAAAAAAAAAACACAACACCAAAAGTTGGACTAGCTTGTAGTGGTGGGTGCACCTTAGCAAGATAAATTGAGTTAAAAACAAGAGATTTTAAAATGAGATCGAGAGAAACAAAGGTTAAAATTAAGCTAAAACAAGGAGGGAGTTTAAAAGAAACAATGTCTGTTCTGTGGTTCAGCAAATAGCATGAAGCAAGAAACACTCCACATAGAAAATTCAGGGCTCACTGGATGAAAAGGAACATAGCTCAAGAGCCTTCTGGGCCTCTGGTGCCAAACTAAGAGAAGCTGTCTTGGATTGTCCCATAGAGGACAGGGCGGGCCAAAGCTAAACATTCTCCTCAGCAGGGTGCAGCCCCTACAGTGTGTGAGGTGGCTCCTGACATTGCCGCTCAGGGTTAGGCTGCTTGCTCGCTCTGAGGCGCTCACAGGGGCCTGGCCAGCGCGGACCAGGCCCGCTTCAGCCAGGGTGAAGATTGGCTTCAGATGTGCACTGGCAAAGTGAGGATGAAGGATTTCTCTCACCCCAGCTTCTAGAAGACTTGGGGTGGCAGAGAGTTCAAAACAGCAAGAGACAGCATCCCCTTTTTTTTCAGAAAAGCAGCGGCTCTGGCAAAGCAACCTCTGCCTCCAGCCAAGGTGAGGTGAGCTCCGCTCTAGGGAACAAAGCCAGGGGCCACCGCCTGGCTTGGGAGCTCAGGCCCTGCGTCAGCCCTCACGCACCATCTGCCACAACTCCAGCGTGGCCCAGCGTGGCCTGCAGGGCCTCGAAGGCCGTGACACTTTTCCTGCTGGCTGGGGCCCAGCTACCCGACAGTCCTTCCTCTGGTGTGGAACCAGGAGCCTGGCTTGAGGCTTCCTCCAGCACCCAACTGTGAGAAACCTCTGATCTTCACAAAGGGCTGAATCTCAGAGGGGTTTTTTTAGGAGGAAGGAGGAAGGAACAGTTATCTAACTGTCTTCCTTTCTTGGAAATGCCCTTTCTTCACGGCTGGTGCTCTCACTACCTCTCTCTCCTTCACTCCCTCTTTGCTCATTCTTTAAACAGTTACAAGGGGCAGCAAGGAGGGCTGGAAAGGGGAGAGGAAGCAAATAAAATAGTCACGCACCTAGAGACACTTGCACCCAGATGCACACCCCCCCCCAGGGTGCCCCTGCTTCCAGCCTTACAACAGGGCTGGGGAAATGTGAAGGGCGGTGTGCGAAGGGCGGCATGCGAAGTGTAGACAGGAAGGAAGTTGGGGGGGCCCTTGTGGGAATCAGACCCCCTCAGAAGCCATTTCTCCCCCTCACCACCCAGCCCGCAGCTAGCGCAGACCAGGGCAGAGGTAGCTTGTTCGCTGAGCTCGCGCAGTGACCACTACACAGCCCGGCAGACATCTGTCTCATCCTCCCAGCTGCCCTACACTGTGAACACTTTTATTTTTTATAATGAAATAATAAATAATAATAATAGTTAATACCCTGAGTATCATCCTCCTTCTCAAGAAAAACAGACTTGAATTCAGAGGAAAACAGTCGCAATTTGAGAACATAACGTTAAGTGAAACAAGTCGCAGACATAGACTTACTTCTCAACTGCTTTCTCCCGTATGAGAAATTCAATATATATTTTGCATTTTTCATACATAAGGGGCAAAAAGTTGTAAACATTTTAAACCTAATTTAGCAACCAATGAAACAGAGATCTCGGCTGATTAAATGATTTGCATGAAACCATAAGGCCCATGAAAAGCAGAACCAAGGCTCACCCATCTAGCTGCCCTGCCCTTTCGACCCAGGGAGATGGGCTCCAGCCAGGCAGGAGAGGCGGGTCGGGCTCCAGGGCCAAAGGTCTGCCTTCTGCAGCCTGGGCTTCTTCTTTTGGATTCTCAGGCAAACGCAATCAGCAAATCAAGATTTTAATGTGCACACACTTTTCTTGAAATGCCCTTTGAGCCAGGTGTGGTGGTACACAGCTTTAATCCCAGAGCTCAGAGGCTGAGGCAGGAGGATCCAAAGCCAGATTTCAAGGCTGGTGTCAGCTTGAGCTACATAGAAAATTCAAGGTCATCCTGTCTCAAATAGCAACAACAAGTACTCGGATATGGCAAAAGAAGGGCTTACATATCCTTTACTGGTCTAGGAATGAGAACCTCTTTTATTGAGGCTTTTTAAATACTATGACAACTGTCTGCACCCCAAAGTCATGCTTTTGAACTCAAAACTCATTCTTTGCTTTCAAACTTGAAATTTAAATATTTGCAGGATATTTGTAGTAAGATAATAGGCAAATATTTTGTCTTTTAACTTGGAAACACTTGCAAATACACTGAAACCCTGACATTTTAATATCTGTGCATGTTTATGTTAAGTGGAGATGGGGAGGTACATACAAAAACTAGACATGTTAGATACATTTTTAAATGTAGTCTGTATTATTATTTTCTTATACACTCATCTTTATTACAAAACATTAGGCAATGTTACTTTTGAGAATTGGAATCTGAAAGGTCACAACTGTACTTACTTGAATTCATGCTTAAGAACTGCCACTACCCCGGCTCACTGCAAATTTATACTTTAGAGAGCTCTTATTGGCACCGTAATTTGCAATGAATGGTAAATCTTGAAAACCTTGAGATAGGAATCATTTACTAAATGATTTCTACCTTGGGCTAATACAATGGCTCCCTTTTCTCCTATTTTTATATTAACCAAAATGATTTAAATGTAGTGGGTAGCTTTTAATTTCACATAGACCTTCATTTGTGATATACCACCTAATAAAACATGTCATGGCTTCTGGAGATAGAAAATACATAAAATCTTGTCTGAATGATTTTCATTTCAAGCTTAGGTCACAAGCATACTATAATTATTCTTATCCAGCTCCATATTAAATGATAAGTGACTTGATGAAAACAAAATACCCATTCCTTCTGATTGAGAGATTTCATGGTGGGATTATTATAAAATGTTAGCTTTTTTGAACAGAAGGATCTTAAATTTTGATCTCATTTCCAGTGTAAAATCTGTTCACATAAAATATACTATAAAGTTCTAAATATTAAGGTTGTTAGGAATTCCACAGGCTAGAAATCTCATGAGTGGCTTCCTCCTTGTGCATTCTAATTCATTATAGCACCAGGCTCTCCATCCAGATAAGAATATCATTTTGAATCTCTTTTATAGCCATAACCATAAAAACATCATTTCCCCAACTGCTATTCTTATCATCTACTTTTGCCTTAAGTTTTTAGTGTAACCTAGCATATTGCTTTTGGTTTGTTTCCATGAATATTAGGTTCGCAGGATCCTTGGCAGCTGTTTTATGCCAGTTTGTTTGCCTTGTGTAACAGTGTTTGTGGAGGAAATGTTCACATCCTGGTTCTTTTTATTGCAGAGCTATAATTCACAACAATGCAGGCAGGCTCTGATTGAAAAAAAAAATGATAGTATGCAAAGAAATCAGTCAAGCCAGGGCTCTAGAGTTACAGTTCAGTTCATTTTCTTAGGGCTGGCAGACAAAGCTAATATAGTCAAGTGACCATTACCCTCCAAAGCAGTCCCTGAGGACTAGATGCCCTTTTCCACCATTGCAGACACAGGTCAAAGCACTTCTAGAACCTTCTTTAAAAACTTTCTGAGACAGTTAAACTTCAGAAGCATAGCTAGTATCTCTGCATTCAACTCACAAATTACTCAAAATCTTATCCATGTTTCCCCACCTTACTCACCAGCTCCAAATGCCTCTCTTAAAATCAAATCCACACCTTGAGGACAAAGATTGGTTATCACTGGGGAGGTCTGTAAAGAAAGAGCTGCAGGCTCCAAGAGAAAACCCAGAAGAGGAGCTCGCAGTCTGGGTTTAATGAGAGCAGCACCTTGGCATCAAGCACGTGAACTCCTGCCCACTCCGGCCAAGGGCACATTCGTCTCCTTTGTTAAAAGAGAAGGGGATGAAGAGGGCCACCGCAGGTTCTCGCCATGCCTAGGGTTTACTCATTGCCTTGATAGGGATCTTCCGTTTGGGCACAAACACCACAGCATAGCTGCACCCTGGCACATCTGCTCAGAGCAGGCGTTGAAAACATTTCAGTTACAAGGCAGGGCAGGCGGAGGGCTAATTTCCATCTTTTCAAAATAAAAGATCTCCTGCACAATTCTGGAGGGAGCAGGTTGGAGCTTATACGCAAAGGCAAGCTGACATTTTAGAGAAAGTGTAAGTTTGGATTCAGACAAAGCAAGATTCAAATCCCAGCTCTGCTTACTACAAAGGACAAGGCTCTGATCATCCTATCTGCAAGATAAGTGGCGGTGTAATGTCTACATTGGAAGGACTTGATTTAAAAAATAAAACTAAGTGGGCTGGGCCAGACCTAGAACCCTGGCACTCCAGAGACTGCAACAGGAGGATCGCAGACGTGTGGCCTTCCAGTATTATACAGGTGTTCAAGGTCAGCCTGAACAGCACGGAGCAACACACTGCCTCAAGAGCAAACAGAGCTGGGGTGGAGGTTCATGGCCGCTGGGCCAGCACCTTGGGAGGCGGAGTTAGCAGGACTGCAAGTTCAAGTCTCCCCTGTGGAAGTTAAGAATCTGTCTCAAACTTCAAAAATAAAAATATAAAAGAGCTGGAAAGGTCACTCAGTGGCAGTGCACTACAGGTTTGATCCTCAGTGCCACCACCACTGGCACAACAACAAAAAAAACCCCGAATAGTACGTAAAATACAGCACAAGGTAACTATGAGGCTACCTACGATTGCCATTTTGGCTTGGAATTCTGGCCTTCTGGAGTCCTTTCCCCCTGCACCTTCACTGTTTCTTTAAATAACAGGGGGTGAATCACAAAATTTGAGAAGCACTGCCAATGCTGAAATTCTGGAAGGAAGAAGGTCACAGCAAGCTTCCACACCATGCACAGAATTCTAATGTTGCATGCTTACTGTCTTGGGGTGGGGGTGGGGGAAGGGGTTGCCAGGGTCCAGAAATTTTTCAGTTCTTCTGTTAACAAGTATTTCTCATGCATAATCAGGGCACCACAGAATCTTCAGAAATGTCTTGAAAGGCCCTCAGCTCCGCACACCACAAACACTCTAAGATCAGTAAGGACTGGTCATTTCCTTTCCTGCAGCAAATATCTCCAGAACACTTGCTGTGATATTCATTGAGCACTGTGCTAGGTACTAGGTGCTAGGAAGATGGCAGCGTACGAAAAGAACAAAAGTAGCCTGCTCAGGCAACCCCATTCGGGACCCCTCCAACCTCTCAGGAGCTATTCCTGTTCCTCATTCCCCATTCCTATTCTCCAATAAATTTTCCTACTCTCAAAAAAAAAAAAAAAAAAGCTTACTCTCATGACTTACATCTATTAGGAAAAGAAAATAATGCATTTAGTGATGCGTGTTACAGTGTGCTAATTACTGAGGAGGAAAATAAAACAGGGAAAGGGTTAGGATGTTTGTGGGTATCCACAAATCCACTTTAAAAACAGACTGGTCAGGAAAGTCCTTGGTGAGGAGGAGGAGAAAGGATCTTTTTTTAACGCCTCCTCTCTGCCAGGTGAGTTGACGCATACCTGTAATACCAGCACTAAGGAGGCTGAGGCAGGAGGATCACCATGAACTCCAGGCCAAACTGGGCTACATAGTGAATTCAAGGCCAGCCTCTGAGGCCCTTTATTTCTTAAAAGTTACCCTGGACATTTTCACTGTTAGTGGCCCTTACTATCCCACATATCCCTGGGTTTAATGATGATTTCTATTTCCATGTCCCAAACTTCTCCTCTCTCCTGGAAGTTCCACATCCTCTCTGCTGTTTCTGAGAGAGACAGAAGCTGACCACACCTCATGGCATACCTTATCCAACAGGTAAAGACCCAAGTTCATGTTCACCTTTGCCTCAGCTCTCCCCTCCACTTTCCTGGTCCTTTGTCTGCTGATTGACATCAAGAGGGAAATAGGACCAGAGCCCAGGTACCTAGCAGGAAAGCCCAGGGCAGGCCACCATGCTGGTTTTTCCTTGAGCTTGCTGGCACTTCTGTTCTCCCGACCTTCTTACCCGAATCCTAAGGACACCTAGCAATGATGGGTCACACTGATTTGTCATTTACTGAGCACTTTACATGTGCCATTTAAGCATCTCTTATGCATTGTCTCACTTAACCGTCCCAACAGTGTTGAGCGAGGTACTCCTGTGTCTCCTATCTCCATGGATGGCATAAACTGAGATACAAAAACCTTAGGAGCTTGCTCCAGGTCACAAATGAAATATGCCACATGGCCTGGTTCCACAGTCCCTCTGCATTGCTAGATAATGGAATCCACTTGAATTTGGCTAATATCTTGGTACCCTTGACTACAGGGCACAACTACATCATTTACATATTGTTAGCCCTCTCACGCCAGGTGGGTACCTTGAGCTCTGAAGCTGGTTTGTCTGGTCCTGAATTCCAAATGATTCATTTGGTGAAGATAGATATTAAGCTTCAAAAATGAACATTATTTTCATCCCTCCGAAAGAAAAACATTTTCCTTTGCCCTCCCTATATTAGGACCTGCTTGGGTTCAGGTCCATGGTAAAGCACTTGCCTATCTATCAAGATGCCCTGAGCTCCAGCCCTAGCACCACCACCACCCCTAAAAAAAGAAAAGAAGGAAGGAAGGAAGGAAGGAAGAAGAAGAAGAAGAAGAAGAAGAAGAAGAAGAAGAAGAAGAAGAAGAAGAAGAAGAAGAAGAAGAAAGGAAGGAAGGAAGGTAGGCAGAGAAAGAAAGAAAGAAAGAAAGAAAGAAAGAAAGAAAGAAAGAAAGAAAGAAAGAAAGAAAGAAAGAAAGAAAGAAAGAAGGAAAGAAAGAAAGAAAAGCTCTTTCCTGTTTCTGTATCTTTTTCTTCCTCTAAGATGCCTCATTTCCTGCATTAGTGTTCAGGGCAAGACTTTCAGACACATTCATTTTTAGGTGTATTTTTATTAGCTATCACCACTAAATAAATAAGTAAGAGAAACTTCCCCGACGGCTGGAGTTCTGCTGACAGACATATGTGAACATAGCTTTCACTTGCTCTCATGGGCATTCTGGACTGTGCTGCAAGCACCCACTGCTGACAGACGAGGCATGCCACTGACTTCTGAAATTCACCCAGACTGCTATAGACTGGCAGCTCAGCGCCTGAATCTGTAGGTCTCTTAAGTGGAGTAAATGCATCTTATAGGAATATAGAACCAACTCAGGGAAATCAGGCTGTGTTCTGAATTAAAAATATATGTAGCAGCCTACAAGATGCCCAGACTATGTATAGATTTTTGTCTTTGAGTATAGCTTTTTACTTAAATATAGATTTTACTTAAAATATATCATTTACAGTATTAAAAATAGCTGAGAAAATCCACATACTAGATAGGCGTACACTTTTTAAGCTTTCTTTATTTCAATAAAAAATTTATACTTGACCTACTGGCAAATCTGGAACAATCTAGCTAGAGCTTTGGAAAGCCAAATTCAGATTCACATATCTCTTTTTTCTTACCAATTAACTTCTTATCCTGGAAATATCCACTTGCTTGATATAAATGATAAATGCTGAATTATTTAAGTCAAAATGTGCATGACATTTCTTTTATTACTGAGACAAACTGCATGGAGAGAACCAATTTCAAATATCTGTGTGAAGGTTTGTGCTTACTTATAAATAGCAGTTAGGCCCATAGATAAAAACAAGTCAGTCAATAAAATATCATGCCATCCTGTGAAACTTGGCACCAGGTGGCATTACTTATCAGGAAAAATAGCCATGGGCACAATGACAGAGAGACACGTGTGGGCAACAGAGGTCACCGCTTTCCTCTAGAAAGTTCTGATGTCTTTCTGTTGGTGGGCTAGCCCTGAAAAGCAGGCAGTATCAGCACAGTATAAGTCAACATGGGATTTCACTGACCTTGTCAGATACAGATGCTACATTTCTTGTTATATAGGTCTTGCTTCATCTCAGTCTTAACTGTCCAGCAGAAAAGTATAAAAATGAAGCATAAAAGTAAGGATATATTAATATGCTGAGCTGTAAAAGGCTCAAGTTAACAACTTCTGACATTGCAAGTCCTACAGTAACTCACTACTATTATGGACTACTGGACTGTATTGGATTATTTTGCTGAATTCACACACCTACATTATTTAAATGGCAATAGAATACTCATCTCTGACAGAATAAACAAAAAAGAGGGGATATAAATAAAGGACCATTTTGTATCTATACATACAAAGTAGGATAGATATACAGCTACTTTCTCTTAATTTAATGAGAAGAAAGATTTGTACTAATTGTGTTTGGACAGTTAATCATGTCTGCATCTTGTTCTATGAATAACTACTATGAAGAAATTATATGCAATGTATTAATTATTGTAACTGTCCTACTAACCTGTTTTGAAACTGTCTCATTGTTATTTGTTTCTCAATAAAAGTATTAAAATTATATCTACCAATGATATGTAAAACAAAAAAATAATGACACTGATATGAGCTTACAATGTGCCAACGGGGGGGGGG
>PVKA01021241.1:20970-39090 GCA_004027165.1 Ctenomys sociabilis | reverse complement strand
TTCATAATATGATTTGGGATATAAACATGAAAGCATGCTTTCTCCTGAGTTCCAAGCAAGTCTCAATGATATCAAAATTGGTTTACTCACAGGTCATCAGAAATTAAAGTAACTAAAATTCCTTAGAGTTGGGAGAGATTGTTGGACAGCACTCCAACTGGTAAACAGAGGAGTGTCCAACCTTTGTTCATTAAAAAGGGGCCTTCAGTAATCTCCACAGTCTATTGGGAGGTACCCAAAATAATCTGGTCACTGGAAAAGATAATTTTTTTTCCAAAAACGTTTCAATAATGTTTTCTCATGAAAGATGCTTTTGATGCAAAACTAAATTAAGAAAAAAAGGTTTTCACATTTGTATGATAATTCACTATTGTTTCTCTCATGCTACAGTAAATATGTTCATGATTCCAGATTTAAAACAAGGATAGTTTATTGTGATAAGCCATTTTGTTTGGATTCATATCTCTCCTTTAACAAGAAAAATCTTGTGATATGTTTCCCTACTAAAGGACAATAAATTTAGAAATGCTTCTTAAATATTAGATAAATATGACTGGTTAAAAAGGGCTATGTCAAAATGATAACTTTAATATGTAACAACATATCTTCAGGCTTGTCATGTTTCAAAGTATGTATGGTTTTGGTTCTTAAATTTTTGTGTAAAACCATATGAGATTTTAATATTAGAATATCCATAGTTGTTAGAAAATAACAGTTCCATTTTATGTCTAAGATGTTTAATGTTAAGTAAAGCTAAGTTTACTGCCTCCTTTACTACGTAATTTCATTAGGCTTCTCTTCTGGATGTTTAAAAATTAAGGTTTGAAGACCAAAAGTTAGAGAGATTGATAGGCTAGAGGACAGCCAGTACTTTGTCCATAGCACTTCAACGTCAATGAAAACTCAGGACAAACATGAACCTCTACAGTGACATAATATAGCTCAGTTCAGTCCCTGATTTATGATGAAGGAGATTACGTAACCAAAGAGGAAAATTAGCAACAATGTATAGTGTGCCTAAGGAGAGTCACCTAGAGACAAAAAAAAAAAAAAAAAAAATTATGCTTTCACAGAAAGCAACTTGGTGAAGTAATAGCTGTGACATATCCATATGGATGATACTGATAGAAGATCTGAGAGGTGCTATATTTGGTTCCAAGGAGATTTACCTGTCTTTGATAGCAAAATGTTTTTTATTTATTTATATGTATCTCAACTTAACTTGGTCTTAAACATCCAGTAGCAGAGTATAACCACAAGATGTGAAAAGTAGTACTATTATATGGTATCCATAAAATGTTCAAATTACTGACAACTTCTCACAATTGTCAGTTATACTGGTAACTCACTACTGTTATGTAATATTGGATTATATAGGGTTCAGTTGCTGAATATGAGTTCCAAAAATCTTTGCACTGGCACCAATAATGCAAAGTCCTTCTACAGAGTTCTCCAAGCACAGCTTCTCCAACTGCAATGGAACACCCATCACTTATACAACAAAACAGTAATGGTAGAGATTCTGGGAGGTTCTGAAAATGGAAAGTAGTCAAATGTGTGAGGGAAATAAATCAAGAATGCATAAACAAATCAAGCTATCTCTGTTATGAGAAAACCTTCCTGACTGGTCAGTGCAGGTATTAGTTGTTAGAAAACATTCTCTCACATAATATTAGCCTTACAAATGTATAAATAAATGCCCTTACTGCTGTTTTTTGATCCTTTGCCAATCAGGCAAATGATCCAAATCCTGATTTCCCTTCTCCACAAAGAACTGTAATTATTATTTATTTTTTTGCTGAACTGGGGACTGAACTCAGATCTTGCACTTGCCAGGAAAGCACTTATTAAACTGAGCTATCTCCCTGGCCCTGTAACTATTTTTAACCACTCATTGCTCTTATAAATTTCTCCTTTTTCATTCTTGTGATTCAAAATGTATTTATATCTATGTTTGGATTTATCAACTTTTATAATTACATATGACCACTCAATAAATATTTTTGGAGAATTTTTAAGTCATTTTAATGAGAAGAAAGATAGAATAGCAATGAAACACTTTCAAAACAGGTTAGGAGGATAGTGACAATAATTAAAACATTCCATATTGTTGTCTTCATAGTATTCAATATTAGTACAAACCTTTCTTCTCAATGAACTAAGAGAAAGTAGCTATATATCTATCTCAACTGTCATATATATATATATATATATATATATATATATATATATATATATATATATATCACAATGAAATGGTCCTTTATTTGTATTCTCGTTTTTGTTTCATTTTGTTAAACATGAGTATTCATTGCAGTTAGAGAACATGTGTTTGGAGAAGTCTTTAAAGACCTTTTCATACTTGATGCCAGACCAAAGACAGTAGGTACTTGAATTCAGCAAAATAACCCAATATAGTCCAAAAGTCCATAATAGTAGTGAGTTATCAGCACAACTGGCAATTGTCCAAAGTTGTTGACTTGATACTTTTACAGCTCAACATATTATTATAGCTTTACTTGGGGCCAGGGGCTAGTCATAAATTTATAAAGCAAATGATAATGATTTTGATCTTCAAGCTCTGTAATATCAAATTAAAAATGTGCATGCATAAAGATGAAATTTTAAGACATTAAAAATGTCAATGAGGAAAGAAATCTTGTACATGGAAAATGGATGGTAAATTGCTAGAATTTCACACTTTAAGAGCATATAGCACCCTGAGTTTGAAAAAATTACATTTTAGCTGATGGAGAACATTCACAATGATGTGTAATTCACTTACATGACATAGTCACATTTAGATTGAACAATATTCTCTTCATATGTTTTATGTTGTTTTGATAGAGTGCCTAGGCCTGGGATGTTTGTGAACAACAGATACTTATTATGTAAATTTCTAAAGACTGGAAACTCCAAAATAAGTGCATCAGCAATTCAGTTTGTTGTAAAAGTTTGATATTGGCTTCCAAATTCCACCATGAACACTGCCTCCTTGGGAGGAGAGAAACACTGTTTCTCATGCACATAAGAGCCAAGATAAAGTAAAAAAAGAGCCAATTTTGTCATCTTATATCAGCGCCAACACCATCCATGACAAGGACTACATTATGGTCTAACCTCTCGTGAAGATCTCACCTCTTACTCATGCCACAGTGGCAATGAAAGATAAGCATGAATTCTGGAAGGGAAAACTAGTAAAACCATAACAATCATCATTTTAGCATGTTCAAAATCAGGGTAGTTCTCATGATTTTGTTATTTGTTTCACTTACTGCTATTTATTACAAACTGACATCATAAGACTACTTAAAATATGCAGTGACTGTAACAAAATTTTAGGCAAGTATTTATATATTCATAAGTTCTGTGCCTCCAAACATGTTCAAAAATGCCCTGGGCAGGTTATGGTAAAGGAACAAGAGAGACAAGGAATCTTCTATTGAATAAATTTGATCAATAAAAGAACAAAATCTGTCTATAGTAAGTGAAAACTAGATAAAGCATATATATGGCTTTTATATTTGTTTTGCAAATTCCTGTGAGTCTATCATTATTTCAAAATCTTAATTTAAATATTTAAGTCATAATGAATGAACATTTTACTAAATACTAAGAAATCAGTACAGTTAGTAGACAGAAAACAAGGAGAATCTTGTTCTAAATGGTGACATAATTTAAACATCAATCACCTTGGAATTATTTCAGACTTTGTAAACAACTCAGAAATGGGATGGCCTACCATGAATTTTTCTTTTCAATTCTTATTTCAAGAAGTAAGCAAGGATGAACAAAGATTTCTTAATATCACACTAATGTTTATAGAGACTGCCTTATTTAAATCTCTCATTGAAAGGAGCCAAGCTCTGTTCTGGAGTCCTACATTAGAAACAGAACATGGGCTGTCCTACATATGTAAAAATCTCTCATCCACCCTTAGGCATATACAAACTCAAGTAAATAAGTACATTTTTCTTATAAACAATGATGCTTTGCACTTTCTTGAAAGCCAGGAATATGTCGATGAAGTATCTCATACAAACACTGACCTCTAAATAAGACTGACCTGGGAAAACTTCTTGAATTAATTTTGTATTTTAAATGATCTTGTGAAACCACTTCAGAAATAAGTAGATTATCTTCTCATATAAAATATGAAGCTGGAGTACAAATCATTTTCCTCAAGACAGTGGGCTCTGCATAGCTAAATCCAGTAAGCTAAACAGGATGCTTCCCCCACGCTCCTTGTGGCTTCTGCTCGAATGCCAATTCTGCATCCATAATACTGCTGATTCTTGCACACACAAATACTTTACTTGTATTTGTCCTGGAGAGAAGTGGCTGTTAATATACAAGCCTATGACATAAGCCTCATAATTGGAAAACTTTTGTAGTGAATATTTCCAGCAGGTGTTTAGTACTAAATTATGTTTGCTAATGTAGAAAATGTGTCAGGAAGTGAGGGTGTGTGGTATACTGATGGAGACAGTGGAGGGACAAAGCCTTTGTTATATTGTCTTAGGCCATATTGGAATTCAGATTCGCTAATGACAAAATGTTCTCTCTAAGCACCAGTGAGTCACCTGATAACTTGGCAATCACTCCCACAGCCTCTTGTGTTTTCTCATTTTTTTTTATTTAGTCATGAAGTCCTTGGAATCACAGTAGGGCTTGATGCCATATTAGTGCCAAACTCTGCTGGATACTTCATAAGAATTTCCATCTATTATGCACAGAGAGCCAAAATCCGTTACTGAAATTGTCTGTGTGAACTGCTTGCTGAGTCCAGTGATGCACTAGTAGACAAAGAAGTTGAAAGAGAAGTCTGGAATATTTTCTGGATGACTGCCACAGCCTTTTAAAGGCTGTTTTTAAATTAAACATTCCTGAAACCCTGTAACTTTTCTTCTCATGTCAATTGCAGCAAGATAAATGTTACATTAGATCTCATCACATACTTTCAATTAAAGGAGCTTTGGAGCATGTTAGTATAATTTGCATGCAGACCTTTTATTTTTTTTTTAGCTGGGAAAATGATAAATCTTGCTTCTTTGATGCCTAATGAATACCCTGATTCACTAACCAGGTGAATGAAGCAGATATGTATGGACCCCCTCATCTTTATTCTTTTTAATTTTAATCCACCTTATTGCAGGGAGCACATCTGTCACTGATAGCACATTTCCAATGCAAGCTGCCTGTGTTGCAAACTGAGAAGAATAAAGTTTTTTTAATCACAGTGAATACCCACACCATTATCTTATCCCATATCTGGATTTTGACTGTCCATGACTTCAAAAGAAGGTTATAAAAACATAACTAAAAACACAAAGGAAAGTGAATTCTAAAAGAGATCAAAAAGTAGAGAGAATTCATGGTGGAAAATTTTCCATTAGCTCTTAGGCAGCATTGGGTTTTAGGCTATATGCCTTAGAAGATCAGAAAAGAATAAACAACTTGTCAAAGTACTTGAAGGCTGAAATAATAAAGAGTGGTCTTCTATGGATATAGCAACTAAATCTTGAGCAATTTAGTTTTAAATCCTGAGCATTATCCATCAAGAGTAGTCTAAAAATTATATTCCCCTTATCGTCTTCATCACTCATCAGAAAATTCATCCTTCTCCCCTGACTCAGTGAAGATAACAAATATGGGAAGCCCTCCGTCAAGCAACACATTTGCCTGAGTTGTATAAACATGACCACACTGCCTCTCCCATTCTTGACTACAAATCTTCCAAAAGGAAAGAAATTGTGACGACAAGTATGAAGGAAATGGAATAATGATGAAAAGATGTCTAAATGTGATTAAAGTTAAGGAAACATATCATCAGTGTTCTCTTAAATTCAATAGAGAACAGTTGTAATGTTGAATCTCTGCTTTACTATAATCTGTACTATCAAAAGACACTAAATATCTATCCACATATGGATATCCAACTTTACTAATGAAGTCACAGTAATCATAAATGCATCATTGTACTAAACCTCCAACATACAAAGATGCTGATGCCTTCCTGTAAAGCCATAAACTGCAAAGCTCTGCCAACTTCAATATACATACTGTACCACAAAATTTCCCCAAGGATTTCACCAAATTTTTGGATCAGAGTATTTTTTTCTTTAATTCTTTTTTAGATGTATTTAGTACAGGATCTAGAGTGTCTTGCTACACAGATCAGACTCATGGTCCTCCTGATGTCAGTCAGAATACTTTCAAAGGGCACAGGTGGTAGGTCAGGCAACAAGAAAGCCAAATTAAGTAGAAGATAGAATGATTTATGTAATTTTCAGGACCTAGTTTACAATTAAAATATGGAGTACTTACTAGATTTAAACACATAAGGATAGTTTCAGTAGAACATTATGTTAAAACTAGAACTCTTCTATGGATTCCAATGGGATATACAGGTTTGCAAAGGAGCTGCTTGTGAATGATCAGTCTATGAAGAAAAAAATGTTGTCATCATTGAATTTTTAATTTGTTGTTGTTGCTACTTCCTTAAGTAGGATTATTATGAAGATTTTAATGAGATCAAATATTTTGTGGGAGTAGTAAGTTTGAACTCACGTAGTTGTCTCACATTTCAAGGTCAGGTTGGGGAATAAGTTGGCTTAATCACTTTACTGCTTTAGTACTTCTAGATTTACTTATAGTTAAAATGCATGAAACTTAATATATTTCCGTAGCACACTAAATAATTTACATCAGTGTTTCTCTCAAGCATACACATCACTTTCAGATATTTAGCTTCTTCTAGATCTTATGAAATCTTGGTAGAACACTGAGGGGTTTGGTAATTGTTTAGAAATGAAGCCTCTTATTCCCAAAGACCATTTTATAACTTGGAAACAAAGAATGTTGATTCTGGCATAAGAACATAGAATTGTATGTCATAAAAAGAATAAAGTATGTTGCTTAAAGACCAAAGTCACAGATATGAAACCAGAGGCATCTACACCTTTTGTCTTCAAATAATCACAGGATACTGAATAGGAACCTGTCTTCAGACTCATATTTCACTTTTTATCTCAAGCCAATATCTAGCACTGATCATACTAAAATTTAAAAGATAAAGAGTAGATGACTCAGTATAATTTATTCTACTCTACCACTAAGCCAGATCTATTTTCTCAGCTTTAGACTCATCTATTTGACTATAGAACATCTCCAGTTGGCTCTTCCCACAGGAAAGTTAAATTCCACGTGTCTATGTTAAATTTCTCTCCCATTGTAGTCTTTGCACCATCCCTGCATTAGCTTTTAATCTATCTATACTGCATCCATCAGCTATTTATTGTGCTTCCTGTGGTACAAGGAAATCCTTAAAATTGTCCTCAATTGTTTCTCTTCTCATTGCCAGTCTTTCAGGGCGAGCTGAGAATAGTAGGAGACTACCTTCTTAGTGTTAATGGAAACAGTAAGTCACATCTCAAAAGGTTACGAACTTGAGCCATCAAAGTAATCACAAAATGGCTTGTCAACACATGTAGTACACACATATGGACAGAAGAAGCACAATAAAT
This sequence comes from Ctenomys sociabilis, assembly GCA_004027165.1. NCBI lineage: Eukaryota > Metazoa > Chordata > Mammalia > Rodentia > Ctenomyidae > Ctenomys > Ctenomys sociabilis. The sequence goes on along the minus strand of PVKA01021241.1, from coordinate 31,564 downwards.
AAAGTGTATAATCAAATTGACATCAAAGAACTAGTGACAACAAAAGTAAATTGGGAAGTCACATCAAAAAATGACATAGGTTTAAATCCAACTTCATTAATTAGCTCTGTGAACATGTTCAGTTTGTTCTTTTATTGTTCATAAAATAAGATAGTGATTATCACTTTTTTCATAAAGAGCAAGGTAGCAAATAGTTGAAGCTTTATAAGCCTTAAGGTCTCTGTTACAACTACTCAGTTCTGTCATTGTTGCAGGATAGAAACCATAGATGATATGTAAATATTTAATGTGTCTGTGTTCCATGTAAAATATACCTACAAAATAGGCATGGATATGATATAAGAGTGAAAGTGATCTCCTTCCTCTGTCTCTGTCTCTGTCTCTATGTCTGTCTCTGTCCCTGTCTCTGTCGCTGTCTCTGTCTCTCTGTCTCTGTCTCCCCCTCTCCCCCTCTCCCCCTCTCTCCCTCTCTCCCTCCCTTCCTTTCTCTCCCTATCTCCCTCTCTCCCTCTCTCCCTCTCTCTCTCTCTCTCATCATTGCTTTCGCTGTCTTCCAATTGCCCCTCTGCCATATGCCACTCTGACTTGGAGCCAACCAATTATGGACTGAAATCTGTACAAACTGGAAGCTAACTAAACCTTTCCCTTCTTAAATTTGAGTGTCAGCTATTTTGGCCCAGAAAGGAGTAATAAGTGAGACAGAATTTGGGATCAGAGAACTGGGATAATTGTTGTGACTATACCTGACCATGTGCTTTAGGAACCTTTGGGAATGGCTTGTGGAAAGAGTTTGGAAAGGTTTAGATATACCAGCTAGAGCTGGAACACTATAGGCTATACTGAATGAGAGAATTTGATCATAGCTCAAAAAACCAGAAAGCTAATAGAAATCCTGCCAGTAAGGACCAGGCTCAGAAGGTTTCTGCAGGGAAGGACTTCACTTGCTATGGGACTTCAGATGATATGCATTCTGGCTTGGCAGAAAGTCTGTCTCTATTTTCCTGATTTCCCGAGATTTTGTCTGAGACTAAGATTAAGGGAGACAGATAACAAATCTTGTAGAAGAAATATCAAGGAGTCAATTTTTTTTTTTTTTTTTTTTTTTTGGAGGTTAAGGAAAAAAAAAACTGTATTGGATAGAAAAGCTTTTGTTGGAGAGGAACAGAAGGGGGGCCCAAGCGGGTTGCCCCAAGGAGTCAAATATTGAGGTGGTGTCATGACTACTGTTGGGGCGATTTTAGCCACAATTGCACTGAGATTCAAGAGCAAAGTATCCAGCAGAACGATTTAAACTATTGTGAGTTTGGCTAGAAAGGAAGCAAAAATAGAGCTATGGAAATCTTGACTTCTGAGAAGGACCAGAAGTATAGAGATGATGGCTTGAGAGCATCACAAGAAGTAATTGGACTCCACCTTTTGAAATCAAGGCCACGTAAGCCCTTAGGTGTTCACATCTTGCCACAGACTGCCTCAGGTGATGCTCATGGACCATTAGGACTTAATATTTACTCTACTTAATTTTGGACTTGCTTTGATGCCATTCCATTGCATCTCCTTTGTAAGTTTGAAATGGAACATTAGACATACTTAGCTTCCTTTTCTGCTTGTACAGGTGTTAACAGCTAAGAGTTTGCCTTACATCTCATAGGAGACTTTGCACTTGGACTTTTCTGTAACGAAAAAACTGTTAGGACATTTTCAGCTCTTGTAGATGAAATAAATCACTCTCGCATGGACGTGTATGAGTCTTTGGAGAGACAGGAGGAGAATTTTGTGGTTTGTATCTAGATGACCCCACCCAAGCTGATGTAGTTTAGGTGGGTCTCTTTTGGATATGGCTGAATCTAGACTATGATTGATTGCTAGTGCAATGTTGTGATTAATGATGGATGGTTTCTGGATCACTCTGCTTTCTTTATTTTTAGGGAAGGGTCTATAATGTGTTCAGGGTTTCACTGCTAGATCAGATTCCTAGTTATCTGCCTGTTACAGCCTCTCAGGAGCAGGAAATACAGGCACGTGTGACCACGCCCAGTCTCATTTGCCTTCTCAGTGCACCCTGGGAGCGGGGCCCACACAGCAGGTCCAGGGATCAAACCCCAGTCCCCTGTGCCTGCTTGCAGACACTTTAATCTGCTGAGCTATTTGGAGGGCTCTCTGGATCAGTGTACTGACTGAATTGGCACCACATTAATCCCAGTATACTGGATAAAATATAAGGGAGTTAAAGAAGCTTCTATTTCTGTGTCTCTTTGTCTCTGTCTCTTTCTCTGTCAGTCTATCCTCTGTCTCTGTCTCTCTCTCTCTATCTCTGTCTGTCTGGACTCTGTCTCTTTCTCTTTGTATCTCTCTCTCTCTCTCTCTCTCTCTCTCTCTCTCTCTCTCTCTCTCTCTCTCTCTCTCTCTCTCTCTCTCCTCATTGCTTTTGCTGTTTTCCACCACCACAAATTTTTGCCCCTCTGCTATGTGATGTCCTCCCTTGGAGCCAGCTGATTTTTGAACTATAACCTCTGTAGACTATGAGCTGAGCGGCCAGGGAGATGATTGTGCAGAATAAGCACTTTCTTCACCAGTAGGCCTGAGTTCAATCCTCAGTTCTGCCAAAACAACAAAAAACCTATGTACTGAAAAACTTTTCCCTTAAAATAATAGACAAAAATGCAGACATCAGGTCATTTCTCATTTACTAGCTATTATCTAGATTCCAGGAAATATCTACACAATGGCAACAAATTAACCCCATAATCTTAGAGAATTAGCATAGTAAAAGCTTCTCATGTCACAAGATATATGAAAATGTCCTCCTATGTTTTGCAGCTGATGAATTAGAACATGTAGCTTATAAGGTAACATATATAGGAAAGAGTACTGAAGGAGCCCATTATTTGGAAAAGTAGATTATGTCTTTTCTACCTACTTCTTACTTGCTTAAACCAAGTTTCATAGTTCAAATCCACCATATGGGATATTCAAGAAGTGTAGAGTACTATACGAATATTTTGTTAGTAACACAAAGTGGTTTTCATCTGAGAAATCTCATATGAAATGTTATGAGGATTAAGTATATATAAGGCAGTCCAATGCCTGACACACAAGTGGCATTAATAAATATTTAGTCATTCTCAACTCCTCTTTTTCGAAACATTTCACAACTCAGCATACCAAAATTACTCCCCACACTCGTACAAAGCTAATGACTGAATTAACATCTATTTAGTCTTATAAATATCATGTTCTATGTTTTTTATTTTTTATTTACAATCATTTTGTATTTTTGTTTGTTTGTTTGTTTTTTACAGAACCTGGGATTGAACTCAGGCCCTTGAGCTTGCCAGGGAAGTTCTTATTCCACTAAGCCATCTCCCCAGCCCCTTATTTACACTTGTTTAATACTTATTTACTCATATTTCTTACTTTTGCTCAAATATGATTGTTTCCTTTAATTTTCTCAAGCAGAGTGACAGCCTCCTTCTCTTACACATTTATGATTAGCCCACACCAGTAGTAGAATAAGTGGCATGTTTCAGTACAACTAATGTTGTACATGTGTACTTCTCCCACCAGACTATGAATTTCATGCATGCAATGTCACTTGTATCTATACGTCAGCCTTTACGATATAGTCTCAAAAATAACAATTAATAAGTACTCATTAAATGCAATCGCTTAATTTTAACTGTGGCATTGTCAAATCCTAGACTGCCTCAAGTCAATGTGGGTGTGAGAGAGACATTTATGCCAGCTATACTCCTAGTTCTTTTTTGGCAGTGCCACAGCATGATTCCTGGCACAGAAAAACCACTTATTATAAGTTGCTTAAACCTACGTGAAAGAGAAAAGCAGAAAATATAAATATTTATCAGAGTAGACCAAAATGTTTCTCAGTTTGCAAGAAATTCAGTTGATTGAGGAGAAGAGATAACAAAATCCACATAATGCATTCTATATGATCCCATTCATTCTGCTGGTCCAGAATGGGCCAATCAAAATTTAATGTAAAGCCCATAGAGCCAGTTATTTGTACCCCAGGAAACAGTGACCCTGTCATCGGGGGCTTTTTCTACTGCTGATAATTTCTGTTTAAAGAGATTCCTAGGACAGTATCAATATCAACAACCTTGCCATATCTCTGACTCTCAGTGGAAATAAAGCAAAAAGTACTGATTTTAGTTATTAGTATTTGGTTTCTAAGCTCAGTATTTTCAATAATACTGTTTAGTTTTTTATTTCTATATTCTGTCTCTGTTTCTTTGTTTTTATTATGGTTTTCTTTTAATTGCACAAATTTAGGATCATGGTATGGTGGTGCATACCTCTAATCCCAACAGTCCAGAGGCTGATGCAGGAAGATCACCATGAGTAGCCAGTTTTGTTTACATAGTAAGTTCAAGGCCAACCTGAACTGCATAGTACTGAGACCCTGTCTCAACAAAAACAATAAAATAATAATTGCATGAAATTATGTGGCACAGTGCGATAAATTTACAACTCTTTTCAGTGTGTAATGATAAAATAAGAGCTATCTTCATCATTATTAATGTAGCAATCAATCATAGCTTTCATTGGCTGAATAGATTCAGTATGCCAAGCACTTAATGTATGGACTCCAGCAAATACTTGGAAAGTATAAAAATACTGCTGAGCTGAGGATTTTGACTTGCATACTGCTCCATTTTGTTAACAAGAATAACTATCACTAAATTCATGCATAAATATGGTAACATGTGGAACGTTGGGTTGTGGTGTTTCATACCTGTAATCCCAGTGCTGTTGAGGCTGAGGCTGAGACAGAATGATCAGTATGAATCTAAACTGCGCATCTGGGCTGGGGAAATAGCTCAGTGACGTGAGCAACTGCCTGGAAAGTGCAAAGTCCTGGTTCAATCCCTGACACCACAAAAAAAGAAAAATAAACAAACTATGTAGCAAGACCATATGTGTGTGTGTGTGTGTGTGTGTGTGTGTGTGCGTGCATGCTTCAAACTCAGATTTCATTTGTTCCTGCCTTACCTGTGACACTGGGAAGTATATGATTTGGAACCAGTTGTTTGATTGCTCTAAATTTATTTCCTCATACATAAAATGAAGCCATCAATAGTGCTGATTTAAGGACATTATCATAAAGGTTAAATATGATAATGTTTGTGAAACGCTTAGTAAAGTTCTATTCACAGAGTAAACAATAAACATAAACATTGTTATATTTGCACGGTCAAATAATTTTGCAAACACATGTTAAGTGACATATGAGCAGAGCTCTGAGTGATATTTCCAAGGTAAATCCTAAATTTCCTAATAAATTTTCAAAATCATTTAATTATACTGGTTACTGGTATCTTTATCTGCATAATGAATTTCAAAGTACTTTTTGTTTATTAAAACACCCATTGCTTCATTGCAAATTTTAGAAAATGAGAGCATTAATTATAATAATAACTGTCAGCCCAATACAGTGGCTTTAGTCAGATTGCCCTTTTAACTATAACCTTTTAAGGAAGATCTCCATCAATTTCCTGATTGTAATTTTATTGCCTAGCGATCTCTAAATATGACCTGATGTTAATTTTGGTTTCATTAAAGCAGATGAATTCCTTGTTTTAAGATGCCTATCATTTCACTAATAAAAGCATGAGAGTGTTAAACTGTCATGTTCAGTTTCCTAGTGAGTCTGAAACTTCAAAATATACTAGAACTGTTGGTTGTTCAGGTATAGAACACACTGGATCTATAAGATATGACACTTACTTACTGTAATGTTAGGCTACAAAATGTCTTCCTGAAGATAAATCAATAGTACTGTGTCATTGTAGGGCCACATAATTTGTTAATCAAAATGGAACCATAGCACAAGTAGCAGCCTCACAGCATTTTCAAACTGTTCATATGAAGGTGTAAATTTAAATACTGTCCATCAAGATTATGTGCAGGCAGAGAGTAGAGAGATAATATTTCAGCTACATTCTTTTGAATAATGATTAATTAATGAGCTATCTTGAGCTTTTTTATTAATTATATATTAATCCAACTTCTCCAGAAGAGAAGCAAATGTTTGATGAGCAGAATCTACACACAACCTATGAAATCCTCAATTTTTACATTCAAAATAGAAAAAATAATTCTTTTGTTCTATGGCTGATTTGAAGAATCATGACAGATATTCAACGAATATCTCTCCTTTTGAATATATGTCAATCATTCTAACATGGGAAGAGCAGATCAATAACACTTGGAAGGATAAAGTTTTCACAATTCCAACAATGATTCTTTCAAGATAAGATATCGTTAATATGCCACAAGGTAAGCAGCTTGAATTTTTTTAAAAGGAAGATTAGGTACCAGCAGTCTAAAGTACATACTTAGACAAGCTTAGCCAAAGTGCAGGAACCATGGTTTGATCCCCAGCATCACACGCTGCACCAGCTCCAGGTCCCCAGGGTGGGCTGAGATGGTCACAAAAAAAGTGAAACTTAAAAGGCAAAGACTAGGAACATTTGCTGATTAAAGGAATCTAAGATTGGTAACAATTAAATGCAATGTGTAACATTAGTGTTGATCTTGAACTGAGAAAAACCACTATTAATGTATTATTGACTAAATTTGATAATGTTTTATAAAGTAAATAATAAAATTTTATCAAAAGAAATATGCAGATTTTGAAATTATGCTATATTTATGTAAAATTGCACATTGGTCTTAGGAAATGAGTTCTTTGTATTCTAAAGCATTTAGGGGAAAAAAAGAAATGTTCTGTGAATAAATCTGTAATGTAATCTCCAATAGTAGAGAGGAAAAGATAAAAAGTATAACAAGAACAAATGAAAATGTGAATACCTAACAGATATTTACTCAACATAAAGTATCATTTCAACTTTTCTCTTATTTGAAGCTCTGAAATATTTTTATTTTATTGAGAAACAAATAGCAATGAGAAGGTATTAAAACTGATTAATAGGACAGTTTCAATAATTAATATTAAGTACATTGATATCTTCTTAGTGGTTATGCATAGCACGAGAAGCAGACAGGATATCCTCTCCAAACACTATCAGTAAAACTCTTTCTATTCATTGAATTAAGCAAAAGTAGCTGCATATCTAATCCAACTATTCTGTCTATACAAATACAAAATGGTCCTTCCTTTGTAGCCCCTTTTTTTGTTTTCTCTTGTCAGAGATGGGTATTCCATTGGCATCTAAATACTATAGGTGCGTGAATTCAGCAAAACAATCCAACACAGTCTAGCAGTCCACAATACTAGTGGGTTATCCACAGAAGTTGTTGACTAGGGCCTTTTACAGCTCAGCATAATAACATGGCTTTACTTTATATACCTCATTTTTATACTTTTTTGCTGGATGGTTAAGACCAACTTAAAGTGAGACCTATATAATAAGAAATATAACTTTTGTATCAGAAAAGGTCAGTCATGTACCGTCAGGATTTATCCTGAAACCCTGTACCAGTTTGTAGATCCTTTGTGGGTGTCAGCCTTGTGGATGAGTCACAGTCATTGCTTAAACAATTTGCTCTATGTGAAAACCTGAGAGAACATTTTCTCTCCTTGTGACTCTCCTGAGGCACACTCTACATCATGGAACACTTTCCTCTGTGGCCCCATAATCTTTTTGATCAGAAAATTTGGGACACAACTGAGTTACAGGATGTTGCAGTACAAGTTCTCCTCTGTCTTGATTCCTCACTGACCTTGAAAGGCTAGGGCCAAAATTGTGTCTGATGTTGCAGCCATTCCTTTTCTCTAATTTTTGGTCTGTAAACTTAGGCTGTTAACCCTGCAGAAGAGAAGCTTATTATTACCTTGCAACCTATGCATTTCAGTTTACCCTATCCGTCTAAGTATCGATCATCTTAGGCATAACATGGAACAGGTATTTTCCATCAAATATTAATATGTTAAACATTAATTCCCTACAGAATATGAAGAAAAAAGAAATAATTTTTAAAAATAGCAATAAACACATTTTTACACAGAAATTTAGAAATCGAACCATATACAGCATTGTAGCAAGACACTCCTTTAACATTTTTTTCTTGGGTCCTTCTTTTCATTCATTACCCTTAACTTAGAAAAAGAAGGGGGGCAGGGAGATGGCTCAGTGGAATGAGCGCCTCCCTGGCAAGTACAAGGCCCTGAGTTCAATCCCCATTTTGGCAAAAATAAATAAATAAATTAATTAATTAATTGATTAATTTACTTGAGATACAGTATGGTAATAATTGGTTTGTTGAAGCTTTGAAATTTTATATAAACTTTAAAAGTTTAAAATTGGGGCTAGACAGCTGTCTCAGTAAAATAATCCCTTGCCTGGCAACCACAAAGGCCTTAGTTTAATCCCTGCTTCTGCCTAAAAAAAAAAAAAGTTTAAAATTATAAGTGAAATAAAAGGGCAGTGTAGAGCAATGACAAGAGAAATGCAACAGGTATAACTAAACTCTTATTAGAAGAAAAGGCCACAAAATATTTTTTTTAGAAAACTAACATTTAAGCTGTGTTAAAAGAATAAATTATTTTAAATGAGATGATGTGCTTGGGAGGAAAATGTTCCAGACAAGAGGACCAGCATTTATGAAGACCTAGAGGCAATAAACACCCATAATTTAAAGGAGCAAAATTTAATAAGGCTCAAAATTTCTGAAGATTTAGTCCTTGATCAGATGATATACAGGAAAAAAGACTGCCTTGGTAAAACGCTGTGATGGAGGGCATGATGGAACAATGTTGAATATCCATGGCAGTAAAGAATTAAATGAGAACAGTGCTGGTGAGGTATATGTTATGGACCATGCATAATATCCAAGATCATGCCTTTGTATTCTTGGCCCAGGAAAATGTGGAAGTATACCTTTCTAATTGATTAGATGTTTCTTAATCCAAACAACATAACGAGCCCCAGAGACCGGCCAGAGACAGCGCAGTCAACTCCGCCATCCTCCTTCATCCCGCCCGCGCCCGCCCAGCTCCAAAGACCTCCAGAGACAGCAAGACCAACACCAGCAGTCTACTGGATCCCACCCACGCCGCCCAGCCAGAGACCGGCCTGAGACAGTGGCTGACTCCAGCGGCCTCCTGGATCCCGCACAAGGCTCTCCCAGCGAGTGGGAATTTACACGACTCACCAGGCTTCCCAGATCAGTTTGTGTGGTGAGTCTGAGGGAGAGCCATTGGCTTCTTCCCACAGGCGCTACCCGATCCCTGCCCCCAAACCCTCCAAGCCAGTGACTGGCCTGAAACCTCAGGACCCACTCACCAACACCTCCCCGGATCCCCTGCCCTAAAGCCCGCTGAGCAAGTGGGAATTTCCCTAACTCTCTGGGCAGCAAAGTTCAGTGAGTGTAGAACTCCAGGCCCGCCATGCCCAAGAGACATTTCCCAGGAATTACATACCCCCAACCCCCATGGGCCGGTGAGAGCTCCAGGCACACTGTGCCAGAGAAACATGTCCAGGTGATTACCGGTCCCACCCCACAGCCCCAGACCCAGTGCAGGTCGGCCTGGAGTGAGAACTCCAAGCCTGCCACGCTGGAGGGACATTTCTCAGCAATCCACGGTCCCACGCTACAGACCGAAACCCAGCACAGCCTGGCCTGTAAGTGAGGGCTCCAGGCCCACTGCACCAGAGGGACCTTTCCCAGCTTTCTCGGTTTATGGCTTGCAGACCCAGACCCAGCACAGGCTGGCCGACTCAGTACAGCCTACTCAGTGAATAAGACCATCCACTATCCTTTTGTGAGCCCAGAAGACCCACCAAAGCCCAGGCCCACCCACCTGGGGATCGACCTGCCTGACACAGGAGGGCTGACCCCAGGAACCAACAGAGGGGAACCAAAGGAGTTGCAGCAAAAAAGGAAATGAGCACAACAGCTAGACCCAGGATAGGCATACCTGGAAAATCTCAAACTTAATAGACTGGCACGCGAATCTCATAACAAGCTAAGGTTATAGCTGCACCAAATCTCTACACCAAAGGTCAAAGGTCAGTGCTATACAAAATGACAAAAAGAAGGGGAAAAATGCAATCCCAGACCTCGAGTCCATCAGGAAGGGCAGAGGACACTAGCTCAGCTGCAATGAATGAACTAACAGATACAGCAGCAAAGGAACAACAGCAGAAAGCTATACAGGAAATAAAATGAGAAGTAATTCCCCAAAATTAAAAAAGAAATATTTGAATACATAGTATCTGAAATAAAGAATGAATTCCAGAAACATTGGGTGGAAAAATTATGCTCACGCAGAACAAGTGCAGACAACACTATTGCAGCAGATATATACGAATTAACAGCATCTGAGGCAAAGAAACAACGGCAGAAAGATCATGAGGAACTAGAAGCAGAAATAAGTTCTGAAATCAAAAAAGAACTTTTTGAAGTCATACAATCTGAAATACCGAAACAAGTCCAGAAATATACAGAGGAAATCCAACTTGGAAGAAACACAGCAGAAAAAGAATTAATAACTACCTCTAAAGAAGACATGGATAAAAAAAATTGAGGAGATCAGAAATATGATGGATTCCTTGAATGAGCAATACAGAAAAGAAATAGAACACATGAAACACAGTCAAAGAGATATAGA
>PVKA01021241.1:0-20870 GCA_004027165.1 Ctenomys sociabilis | reverse complement strand
AACAAAACCGTCTGAGTGAAAGCGAAGACAGAGATTCAGATCTTGAAGATGCCAGAGCAGCTAGTGAAACGGTGAGAAAGGATCTCTTAAAAACAACAAGAATGCAGGAAAAAATAATCCATCACCTGCAGGATGACGCCAGAATGAACAATGTGAGAATAATTGGTATCAACGAGAATGAAGGAGTCAATACAAATGACATAAAAAGAATTTGGGGAGAAATAATTGCTGAAAACCTCCCAAATATGAGGAAACAATCCAACATTCAGGTCACCGAAGCATACAGAACACCAAATAACCTCAACTCAAGTAGAAACACACCAAGACATATAATAGTTAAGATCGCAGAAATCCAACACAAAAATAATATACTGAAAGCTGCTAGAGAGAAGAAGGAGCTCACATTCAAAGGAAAATCCATCAGAATTATAGCCGACTTCTCTACACATATAATGAAGGCAAGGAGAGCATGGAGCAGAGTTCTTCAAGTCCTACACGAAAACAAATTCCAGCCCAGACTATTATACCCTGCAAAACTCTCTTTCAAGTTTGATGGAGAAGTGAAATACTTCCACGACAAAGAACAACTAAAGAATTTCATGATGACAAAGCCATCCCTTCACAGGCTGCTGAAAGATGTTCTCGAGAGAGACCACAACGACCAGAACTCCATGCAAGAGAATGGAAGGAACCCACTTAACGGGACAGTCAATTAAACACAGGTTACAAAAGAGTAAACAATACCAGGCAAAGAACATAATGAATTAATTGTCACAGTTCACCTGTTGTCAACCCCACACTTTAATAAACTGTTTTCTAAATAAAGACAATACCAAATGTATTTCATCAAATATAATATAATTGTCCCACTTACAACCAAAAATACAATTCCTCCCTCAGTGTCTCAAATTTCCAGCACTATTCTAAAGTCCAAATCCACGTGTCTTATTATGAGAGCCAACACAAAGTCTTAACTGTGGCTTACCTCCCTTCTCCAACATCCTGGGTTCTCCACTGTACTTTCAGCTTCCTTCTCACAGCTTTACATACTCTTCCATCAGGGGCACATTGCCAAGCTTTCCAGGGCTTCTGCTAAAATCTGGATAGAAAATTCTGTGAGTCTACCATTTGTACATTCTGTATGCTTGAAAAATAATCACCAAATGGATGGTCCCAGAGTCTACTGCTAATAGAAGCAATTGTTGAGCCCATTTGTACCATAGCTTCAGAAACCTCTGAGTGTCTGGATGACTTATATCAAAGAAACAGTTTCTTATGTAGCCATGAATGAACAGGGCTCCCTAAGGTTCTCTTCTCAAATCAAGTTTGTAATGCTCACCTTTGAACCTGTGATAGGGCATTGCTACTTCCTGAGATGCCCTCAAACCATCTTTCCTATTGTCTTGATGTAAAGTACTTGTTTTTATCTTTAAGCTAATACACTCTCCAGGATCCTACCTTTGCAGGATTTCCTTTCCATCAAAATTCGACTCTTTTTTTCTACCTTTTGTTTCTGATTCATATTTGCAGTCTGGCTAAAAAAAAAAAGCCAGCAGTACCAGAATGTTGGGTTGTTTTGAAATTTCCTCCTTCAGATCAATTAATCTGTCACTGTTAAACTCACTCTGCTGCAAAATCTAAGGGTTTGGGCAAAAATGAAGACATTTTTTGTAGCAGAGTGTAATATGCATGCTATCTAGTTCAACTGCCAATGGAGTCCTTGTTCCAAAGTGAGACCTACTGAGTTTAGACCCATAATGTTCACATTCCTATCTGCATTCAGATTTTCAGATCCCTGCCTAGAATCACTCATCAAGCTGTTTACAACTTTCTTCAGCTTCTCTAGTCTGCTTTTCTGAAGTGTTTTAAACTTCTGCAATTTAGAAAGCCTTCTAACCTCATTATCATATATAGTCACAGCAATAACTCCATTTCTATAGTACCAATATCTGTAATCAGATTTCCCAAAATTTGGACTCCATATCTGACACCCACAATTTACAGGAGGAGAAATTTCATTTGGCTCATATTTTAACTAGTAAATGTTCATGAGATGTGACGAAAAGCTTAGCACTTTTTGTCCATGGTTTTCTAGCAAAATGTCTATAGGTGTGAGCGACTTTGCTTCTACAGACTTTAAGGGGGGAATGAGGAGATTATTCATTTACCTTCTTCTTTGTCATTTCCACCTAAATAATATTGATTCACTCATCTTTATTACTTTTTATCGAATATTAGCTTTATCACTTTTAATATTCCTAGGCAGAAGGATATGGTCTTACCATATCATTTTCTGCTACTGGGCTGGAAGCACAAGATACTCGTCCTGGATTGCCTTCTGTTATGGCTTATATCTAGATGTTTCCTCAAAGTTTTGTTCAAGTGCTGCTTTTGGAAAATCACTGGATCATTAGTGTGTGGTACCAACATAGTTCACTGTAGTTCATTATACGTGGGTGTAATGTTGGGAAGAGAAGCCTATTGAAATTATGTGGATTTACTAGAAGATTGTCTGGGAGCAGTTTAGACAGAAAGTTTGCAACTTGACCTGGAGAAGTTTACAAGCTGCTTCCCTAATTCTCATAGACATTTCAGGAAGTCTTTTACTGTCCAGTCTCTCTGCAGTGCTGTCCTGACTTGGAAACAGCTGACTATGGACTGAAACCTCAATGAACTGTGAGCCAAAATAAATTTTTTCTTCCTTTAAATTATGGATATCAGGTTTTGTCTTTCTAGAATAAAAGAAGTGAGACAACTTTTATTTGCTAATAACATAATTTTTGTTATGATTTTCCTCAGTCTCAGTATATCATACCACTGTACTTTCCTCTATTCTTTTTTCTTTTCTTTATTTTTATTTGTTTATTTGTTTGTGGCACAGGAGATCAAAGGCAGGACCTTGCACTTTCGAGGCAGGAGCTTGTGCCACTGAGATATCTCCCCTGTATTAACTTTTCTCTTTTTATATGTAAGATTTTTAATTTTCTTCTACTTTACACTGTTTCTGTGGCTTATAGACGTAAGGGTCTGTGGTAGATGTAAGGGACAATACCAAACATTGATCACATATACATTTGAATTCTCCAGAGACATTCTGCCACACATCATATACCATATTATCAGTGACAAAGGGTACACTTTTCAAGAAACCTCTCTCTTTTCAAAGAACTCACAGAACTAACAGCAGGCATAGTTGAACGGAAGGACAACTGAAAGCTAAGGTCCTTGCCATAGAGCACTGTATTTTCTTATTCATGATAGAACCAACTAGTTATATATGAGGGAATTCAGATACGACTTTTTGTGTGTAGAATCAACTAACACTTTATATTTTAAGTCAGATTTCTAGTTTAAGACCAGTAATTTTGTGAAATGTATTTACCTGAGAATTCAATTACTTTGACTCTTTACTATACCATATCATCTTAGAAAAATCCATAATTACCTCAATCTTGAGGACTTCAAATATAACACTTTGTACTATGTACTCAACTTGATTTGTATGATTTTGCTGGAGACAGCTTTTAAACTCATATTTTCAATTTTTCTTCTGCTTCCCATGTAAAAGTCTAATATGAAACTTAGGGTGCTCCTTCCTTTGATACTGGTAGAAGTTTCAGATTATGAAAGCTTCTACTTGTGATTAGGAATCCTTATACCAACCACACTCCTTTCACTATGATTTCAAGTCATTTTCACATCAAGTTGTGAACACTGAGTATTATTCCCAGAAAGGTTCATTGTGTAATTAATGAAATTTTTATAATGTTTGAATGTGTGTGTGTGTGTGTGTGTTTACTAACATATATATCACAACAAATTTTCGCATAGAGGCCCAACATGTAACCACAGAGTGTTGTAAGAAAACAGTAATTTCAATCTTTACTGCGTGAGTTTTCCATTAAAACCAAATAATTAATTTTTATGTTCGCTTATTATTAATTTTTGATTTAGGGTCTCACTGTGTAGTTCAGTCTGGTATTGAACTCACTATGTGTCCCAAATTATCTGTGAACTCATGATAATACTCCTGCCTCAGCCTGCTGAGTGCTCAAGGTAAAAACACATACCACACCTTCTGACTAGGAATAATTTTGAAATGTGCTCCAGCCACAGTAAATTGTTAAAAAGTAGTAATTATCATTGTAAATGTTATTAATATTGAATAACAATTTTGCTAAACTTCCAGTTTGCCTTTACAAAAATGTGCAGTTTTCTCTCTTTAAAAACAAACACTTTGTAGGTTTCTTCACTTCAGGAATGGACAGAGAATAGAGTTTCATGGCTCAATTCTAATTGTGCTGATGTATTCCTCATATATGCAGCCTAAATGTTTCTTTTATTCCTTCCAAACTTCTAATTAAAGTTTGCAACCAAACTAACCTAAATATGGCTTTGCTTAAGTCCACAAAGTATTTTAATATATTTTTATTACTCTTCAATATTTTACTTAGTAAACACAATATAAAATTTTAAGTTTCTAATTCTCGTGAAATTTTGCAAGATCTAGCATTACTGTACTCATATTCTTGGTTTTCTGAATAATAGTGGTCACTTTTTGATGCAATGTAAATTCAGCATTCCATATTATTTTGATCATTAAATCCCTACATCAAATATATATGAATCCACTGTCGATTTTTCTAGTAATGGAAAATTTTTTTCACAGTTTTTTAAATTTTTTATTTTATTGAACTACAAATGTCAATCAGACAGTTTCAAGACACCTTAACAATACAGATTCGACAAATTAATACATTGCAAACTGTTTTCAGAATGTTTTGGTATTGTACAAGGTGCATACATGATATTATATTTACAGATATTATTTTAGCAGATATCTCTTATCAGTGAATTAAGAGTGTAGCTGCTTACTTTCTGTATCATTGAAAAAATAAAGATAGACTATGTTTAGCTCATTTTCTGTTTACAAAATAACTGAGCTCAAATGTTTAATGTTTAAATAAAAGGGGTTTATTTAACCTCCAGATAGAGGTTGATACTCCCAAACTGGTGTCTCTCTAATATTTGGAATGTGAACAGAAGAGATTCCATGGTAAAACAGAAAGCCAGAGAAACTCAGGAACCAGTCTTTTCCTTTATATAGCAACTCATTTTCAAGAAGACAAGACGAAGTATGAAAGAAACAACATTGACCTCTTTTCAAGATTATATACCTAATAAACTCATCAGCTCCATCTAGACCTGAGTTATTAGAGATTCTGTCATCTCAGTACCACTCATAACATATCTATTCTGTAATATATGAGATGAGTAATACTTTTTGAGATAAATAGAAAGACAGCATGTTTAATCCAACATGTTATACAAATGATATACTTTGTCTGGGCAATGTAGCCACCATGAGGTTAACAATTTGTTTCCACAGATTTAATGGGAAAACTGCCAACAAAGTATACTCTGCCAGATAATGGAATATTACATAGCAACTAAGAAGAATGAAAATTTGTGACTTACAGCAAAATTAACAGAAATAGTAGCTATCAAGTGAAATTATCCAGACTCAGAATATCAAATATCACATCATTTCTCCTACACAAAAATCTAGAAAATACACACATAAATTTATAATTAATTAATATCAAACACATGACAGAAAGCCAGATAGTCATTATGATATGACAAGCAGGAGTGAAGAATAAAGAGGGGGTTCTAACATGATTTAAATTGATTAACATATATTCAATGCATATACCACCTTCCTCAAATTACCCCTCATCATCTAACACATTTACTACTGACATTTTTAAAAAGCAATGGGCAAATAAAACTTAACTACATAAGCAAAAACTGAAGGAGATCATGAATTACTCTATGTACTCCAAAAGGATTTTATTATGTAGAAATGAAAAGATGTAGAATAGCAGTATAAAACATTATCGAAATTTAAGTCTCACTGATAAAGATAAATAGATACATATACAATATGGTAATACTTTAATGATGACATAAAAATCACTTTTAACCCTAGCATAATTAAATGACCAACTACAGCCAAAATACCAATGCATAGAATCTCCATACAATATGATAAAAATCTTGAGATACAGAGCAGAAAAGTAAAAATATTTAACAATACTGTACAGTGTGCTTCAAATTTGTTAAGAAAGAAGATCTTGAGACCTTCCATCATATTCTCGAGACCTCTTCAGACCCATCCCAGGACAGAAAAACAGGCCTTGTGTGAAATTCTCCAGCTGAAGTCCCTGCAGAGAGGCTAGGGGCCAAAACCACCCAGCTAATCCAGGAGCAGAACATCTTGCCAGAGGGGCACAGTGGGTGCACCCTCATAGGCTGCAGCATGAACAAGCTGAGCACGACTGCCAGACCCAAGCCAGACACATCAGGACGAATTCAAACTTTGTAGATCCACACCCAGTAAGCTGAGGCACTTAGTTAGACCCAGATTTATGAGACTATCCTCCCCTCTGTCTCTCTTGGCTGACAGAGGAGGCAAAAGATAACGGGGTGAACTAGTCTGAGTGGAAGACACCAGCTACATCAAGGAGAGGTGACCAGACAGAAGTTAGGTGAACTAACTTAATATAAATTCCCAATTTAATATTTATTTAGCTATACAGACATAATGTTCATTCTTCCTGTCTAAAATACATGCCCACTAGTTACAAAAGTTTGCCAACTGCTAAATATTACTACCCATTTTTAGTATTCCTAATTGTAGTTCTGTAAATATAAATCTATAACTGCCTTAACCATATAATCTCTCTTGGGTAAGAATTTTAGTAGGTGCTAAGGTTATAACAGCACCAAAGCTCTACACCAAGGACCAGAGGACAGTGCTATACAAAATGACAAGGAGAAGGAGCAAAATGTAATCTCAGGTCCTGAGCCCACCCCGAAGAAATGCAGGAGACACGAGCACAGATGTCTGTGATGAGTAGTTTTGCCAATTTCTTAGGTACCTTCAATGTATTTTTTTATATATACCCAAAGCAAAACATCTGGCTTATTATTAATGGTGATGCTCTGTTTAGCACCTCTAACCTCCTTAATCACACTTAAATATACTCCTTTTTAGAATAAACTACATTTTTTAAAAAAAATGATTTTCTTTGTTCCTTTTATTCCTGATTTTCATCATAAATCTGGCTAAAGAAGCCTATAATAATTGGGGCACTGCTTGAATGTAGTGCTGCCTTGAAATAGTATCCAGAGATAAACTAATCCAATGTATTGAAGTACAAACTCTCACACAATTTCAGGGCAAGGACAAAATACTTCCAAATTCTTCCCCACAGTATACACCGATAGTTTCTAGTCAAATTTCTACCTATTTCTTTCCATGTGAGACATTATCAGCATAACTTTCAATATTTATATATCTATAAGTGTTCGTTATTTTTGGCAGAACCAGAGATCGAATTCAGGCCCTTGTGCTTGCCAGGCAAACACATATTCTACTGAGTATCTCCCTAGCCTCAGTGTTCTATTCTTGTAAGATTTCACCAGAATCACCTATTAGTTCCTCAGCATTCCTCAGCCCACTCCTCCAAACTTTTCCATTCAGTACCTGTAAACCAGTTCTAAATATTTTTGCACATAATAATGTCAGGTACAGGAAAATGGTTCCATGACTCAGTACCAATAGTTTCTGTTGGCCAGCTTTCTATTACTATGATACATATCTAAAATAAATTGGTATACAAAACAAATTATTTTTGTTCATAGATTGGGAGGTTCCAATCAGGATCCATTACCCTCATTATTTGGGCTTGTGGAGAAGCAGCATATAAAGCGAGAAGTGAATGATGAGGAAAACTGCCCAATTAATGGCTACAAAAAAGATAAAGGATGAGCAAGATACTGGGCTTCAACAGTCTCTTTAAGTACATTTTGTAAGTACACATTCTCAGTAACTAGAATAACTTCAACTACAGTAGGACTTAACTCTTAAAACAATCCAGCATGTATCAACTTTGTACCAAACAGGAGACTATGCTGTTAATACATATATCTTTGGGAAATGTTGCACATCCAAACTGTAGCATCCTATAAATGCTTAACTAGACACAAATAAGAAATGTACTATTTATTCACAATGGAATGCTACTACTCTGTCAAAAAGAAAGATAAACTCCAGATGTTTGTAGCAAAATGGTTGCACCATGAGACTATAATGTTGTGTGAAATAAATCAGATATAAATATAAACATTGCACAATTTTCCTTATATGAAAAACTCAATATATAAAGTGTGAAATAAAATATAATAGAAAAAAGGATGAGGGAAAAAAGTTTTTCTTTTCCTATATGGACAATGTATTGAAAGGTGTACCTTGATTTCATGTTAATGTCTCAAATATTTCATATGTTATTTGGTGTTAGTTTGGAGACATAAATAGAATGACTTTTAACAAAAATAAATGCATCTGAAAATAGTAAATAAAGGTCAGGAGTTGAATAGGGCAAAAAAAGAAATGAAATGTGTTATGTACATTTACCAACTCCCTAAAATGAATGCAATCATACTGTACTGTAAGCATGTACTAAAAATTAAAAGCAAATTAGTGGACTTGTGTTATTAGATACATAGGGCTTAAAAAAATCACATTTGTGGTCTCCTCTATATGGCAAAGTCAAAACTTTTGCATATAAAACAAAGAAAGAATAGTCTTTTGAAGATAACCAAAATCTTTTCAAAGAAAATTAAAGTTATTTTCATGTTTAAGTTAAACTACCTCCTAGGTTTCCTGAATATGCCATCTCTTTGGCTAGTGGCTAAACTGATTGATATGTTTGACAAATCCCAGGGGGAAAGCTGTCTATGAAAGGAATTACTGGCTTTGAAAACATAGCTATTAACCTTGCACATCTGTGATCACCCAACAATTAAATATAAGCACCCTTAAGCTCCCAGTGATTAACCTTTATTACTCCAATTTGGTCTCACAGGCTTTCCTACTTACTTGAAGACAAAGGGCAGGAAGACAAACAATAATACTGTTAACCTTTTATAGTGTGTTTTGGTTTCACTGACAAAAATGTAATATTACCATGGAAAATGTGCCCATTGCCACAGTGGAAAAAAAATGTCCTAAGATGTCTAAAGTATTTGATTAAAATACTGAGCTTTACAAAAAAATAGTTTTTCTTGCTATGTTGGAAAAGCTATAAACTAAGAGAAGATCTGTATTTCATTTCCATTCAGTATGAATACAACAGCTGAGGAGTCACTGAATTTTCTGGTCCTCAGTTTTCTCAGGAAAAAATTGAGGATAATCACAGTAGACAAACCCTAATGTCTTTTAAAGGTGTACTACAATATAGACTCATCTATTATTACGTGACAAGATAAAAGGAAGTAATTCAAACCAGCCATTTTATTTGAGAGTAAAATTATGAAAACAGGAATGCTTGATTACTCCTCTGATTGCGTTTGGACATGAGGCAGTTATCAAAGCATAGACTGAGATGTACATCCCCAGAGACCAAAGCACAGAAACTCTGGTAGCATCTTAGTAATAGAGTTTTTCCAGCATTTCAGAGATCCTTGTGGAATTTCTAATACTTTAGGTTTGCTATCGGTTTTGATTTATAAACCTAGAAGTTTTCAGGCAATGTCATTTGAGCCACTGTTTTTGCCATTCCAGATGGTACAAATAGACATAAACTGACACGTGAAAAAGTATTATGGGCCTAAATAGAAAAAATTGTGTGGTTTGTGTAAAAACAAATGCATCGTAGTGCATATGATTTCCCACCCAGATATTGTTTTTCTGTAATAGGCACAACTTTTTTCTATTGTAAAAAATAATATTTGCTAATCATCATATTGATAAGAGTAACAAATTTTAGTGTCATCCTAAGCCAGAGGCAAAAATTCTTGAAAACCTAATGGTGAGTAAAAAGATAAGCTTGACCTAGGCCTGCATCTCCACATAGTATAAAGTAAGAAGTCCTGACAGGAAAAAAGGGAAATGGGCTTTCTCTAAATAGTCCTCTGCAAAAAATGTCCAGAAAGATCAGAGTAAAAAGATACATGAGATAAAGTAGAAGTTTGAACTGATTTGTCTGAAATACTTTGATATTTAAGAAAAATATTATGTAATATGCTATTCAAAAGATTTTGCATTACTAAAATTAGTCACCTCTTTTTCTCCACAGCATAGAGTGATATTGGCATACAAATAGTAGATAAGAGACTAAGCCATGAATGTGAACCAACATGGCAGAAATCTAGGATACAAAATCTAGATAAAGCCAGAAATTCAAAAAACAGGCAAAACAACCAACTGTTGAACATAGTTAATACTAAACTATTTCTTTTCAAATAATGGTAGCCTAATCCCATCACCTTTCAAAGAATTGGCTTTGCCCAGTGTCTACGCTACTTCTAAATTGAACAAACAAATTCACTCTATTCTACTTGATCACAGGGGTGACATGTGGATTAGGAAATTCTGATCATAATTTTCCTTTCCTGTGACCAAGGGACCTTATGCAATTCATGCCCCACATAGCGTCAGATAGATAACTTTTATTAAGAAATTATAATTTGATCAAGATTTAAAAATATTATATTACAGGGATTCATAAATACCTATGTGTATAGCAGCACAAATCATAATAGCTAAAATTAGAAACAGCCTATGTGTCCATTATCAGATGAATGGAAAAAGAAAATTATATATATATGAAGTAGTACTCTGTCATAAAGAAGGATGTATTTGAGTCATTTCTGGGATAATGGGTACAAATTGAGAAAATAATATTAAATGAAATAAGTCAGACATGCTTAAATATTACGTAGTTTGTCTTGTATCAGAAATCCACAATAAAGAAATTTTAAAAAAAGGAACGGGGAGTAAGGAGAAAAATACTTTTCAGTTGAAGCTATAGAGGAAGGAGGATGGAGTAGAGGAAAAGGAGATGAAAAAAGAATTGAGATTGGTTAGTATATGTATCAGTTCACCAACAGAAACATCATCATTATGTAATACAAATGTGTACCACTAAAAAATAAAGAGTAGTACAAAAGCTATCTCATCAAGTAGATAGAACAAATCATACTTAGGTATTTTTCATTGTTTTCTTAAATTCCATTATAGATTATTCAGGATTCTGCTTGAAAGCAATAAAGAAGACGCAGACAAAAATACTTCGTGTTTATGAAAGATCATATTGCCCAGAGTGATCCCCAGATTCATTGAAATCCCTTTGAAAATGCTCTCCGCATATTTTGCAGAAATAGAAAAAATTCATCCTAAAATTCATATGGAATCTTAAAGCATCTTATATACTCAAAACAATTTATTTTATGTACAGTGTCTAACTATGTAGATCGGACTCATAGTGGTCCACCCTTTTTCAGCCTCCTAGGCATGAGCCACCATGCCCAGTCTCAATTGTCTCAGCATGCGCCGGGAGTGAGGCCGGCATGGCAAGCCAGGGATCCAACCCTGGCTGCTGCACTCTGCCTATGCAGGTGCTTTAGTCTCTTGAGCTATCTGGGTGGCTCTGTGTTTGTTTTATTAAACCACTAATATTTTGATGCACTACTGAGTCTTTTTAATTTGTTAATATAACATAGGTTGTGCCACCAATATATGATGAGATCTCCTTCAATGTCTCATCAAAGTATTTATGTATCTGTTGAGATTCTTAAAATATACTTAGGGATTCTTTTGCCTTCAGCAAAGGAAAAATTTGATCAAGCAAAGAACTACACCAAAAGAGTGAAAAAAAAGTCTCATATATTAAGCATATAAAAACATGAATTCAGAGAAGTCTTGGAACTTGAAATATGAATTCCTAAACTTACTTGGCTGACATTTCCCCATTGGCACCTCAAAAGTTAAATACTTTACAAATAATATAGTAACTTATGTGCTTCTAGGAAAGAAAGGAATCCCACCAAATGTGATGGGACTCTTCAGGCTCTTGAAGGTTATGATGGAAAATTTATTCCAATAGTTTTCCTATTTTTCCAGTACACTGTTATTTTAAATGGAAGATCATTACCAAAAATATGGATTGTTATTGTTTTCCTTACAAGCTCTGTTGTTGTTCTGAGGCATTGACTCACAACAGTGAATCTTATTGCTTCTAGAAATGTGTACTTATTTATAAAATACTCCATTAGTTGAACATCTTAACCTAAAATATTAGAGGTCAGGATATACTGTGCATCCTAATGATCAGGTGCATTATTTCAAGGAAATTTTTTTTCCTAAAATTGGACTTTATTGCTCTATTTTAGATATACATAATGATCACATTAGAGAATTTGTACCTATACATGATATTACTTGTATCTTTTTTTTTTACCCCAATTCCCTGCTCTCCTTTCAACCCCTTCTCTCTTCCCTATCTACAGGAGCCTTGTTTCCATTTTGTAATTCTTTTTATTATTATTATTTTATATAGTTGTTACATCATCTCAATATACAGCTCAGACTTGTAGTGATTCTCGTGTCTCAGACTCCCAAGTGCTAGGATTATAAATGTATGCCACCATGCCGGAACTCTGTAGCCGGCTCAGTGTGCCCCAGGGTGCAGCTGCCGCAGCATGCAGTAATGGAAATCTAATTATCCTTTTTATTTTTTTACTTAATTTTTAAAAATTTTCCTTCCTTCTCTTGTCCTTGCCTTGTTCCCCTCCATATTTGAACATTTTCTTCCTATTACTCAATAATTATTATATATATTTGGTCCTTATTTACACTTTCAATTTCTCACAACTGTGTGTCTGATTTATTTCATTTAGGAGAATGTTCTCAAGGTGCATCCATTTACTTAAAAAACAAGCATCTTTTATGGAAGAGTACAATTCTGCTGTATACAAAATTCTTCTATCTGCAGTTACTAATTATTGTTTATTATTATTATTTATTTATTTATTTATCTATTTATTTTTGCAGAACCGGGGATTGAACTCAGACCCTAGAGCTTGCCAAGGAAGTGCTTATTCTACTAAGTCATCTCCCCAGCCCTTGCATGTACTAATTGATGGACATTTGTCTTGCTTTCAGGATTTGACTATTACAAGTTCTGATGCTACAGACATGAGTATGCACATATTACTGCGGTTTGATGCTTTTTATTCTTTTAGGAAGATATTAAGAAGGGAAATACCTGGGTCAAGTGGAATCTCTAGTCTTACGTTTTCATGGAATTTCTACACTGACTTCACTGGTTCACCAGCCTGCACTCCCTCCAAAAGCGATTTTTTTTTCTCCCACACTCCAACGTTTGTTACTGGTTGATTTTTTTAATAGTCAATGTTTTCTGTGATTAAATGAAATCTTACATTGTTTTAATTTGCATCCCTGTAATAAGCAGTGATGTTGAGCATGTTTTATGTATTTATTTATTGTTTGTGCTTTTGAGGTCTGTATTCATCTCAGATATCCATTTTTGGATTGAGTCTTTAAATTTGGGGGTTGGAGTATTTTTTTTTTTAATTCTTTATACATTCTAGATAGTGGTTCCTTGCCAGAGGAACATTTGGCATAATTTTTTTCTTACACTGTAGGTTGCTTTTGACTCTTGGTGCTTTCTCTTGCTGTGCAAAAACTTGTTACTTAGGTGAGATCACAGATGTGGATTCTTTGTGATATGCCTTGATCACAGATGTGGATTCCTTGTGATATGTCTTGTGCAATTGGAATTCATTCATAAAGATTTTGCTTATAACAATGTTTATATGAGTTCTCAGTAGAAGCTTTAATGTTTGTTTTAATATTTAGATCATTGATCCACTTTAATTTGAGTTTAATGCATGGTGAAACATATTCTTCTAAATGTGGAAATCTGTTTTTTCTAGAAAAAATTATTAAAAACAATCTTTCAGTAGATGGTTTTGACACCTTTGTAAAAGAAAAGGTAGATGAGTGTGTTTGGAATTGTTTCTGAATCTTCTAATTTGTTCCAATGATCTTTCAGTATGTGTTCTTATTTTTACAAATAAAACGCTGATTTTATAACATGGCTTTGTAGTATAATTTCAAGTCAGGGATTGTGATACCTCCTGCCTTGTTGTTTTGCTCATAATTGCTTTCACTATTCTAGATCTCTTTTCATTTTAATTGAGTTTTGCTACTGTTACCTCTAATTCTTTGAGATACATTGCTGGAATTTTGATCAGAATTGAATGAAAACTACACACCAATGTGGGAAGTATGGCCATTTTCACTTATGTTGCTTCTTTTTAACCAAGACCAAGAGATTTCTTTCCACTTTCTGATATTCGCTTTGATCTCCATTTTTTACAGTAGTTGTAGTTTTCAACGTAAGGGTATTTATTTTCTTCATTAGACTGATTCCTAGGTATTTCATTTTCTGGGATGCTATTGTGAACAGTATTGTTTCCCTAATTTCTCTAAGAATTTGTTATTAGTGTATAAGAAGGCTATTGATTTTTTAATGTTGACTTTGTGTCCAGAGATGCTACTGAATTTGGTTATTAAATCTAGTAGACTTTTGTTGAAATTTTTGGACTCGTCTATTCAGAGTATCATGTCATCTGTAAATAATGAAGATTTAATTTTTTCTCTTCCTATTTTATTCCTTTTGTTTATACTTTTTTTCCATTTATTTTTATTTTATTGAAATACAAATGTCAATCAGACAGTTTCAAAACACCATAACCATACAGAGTCGATGAAATAATACATTGCAAACTATTTTCATAACGTTTTGGTATTGTACAAGGTGCATTATACTTTTTATCTAATTGCTGTGGAAAAAGTTTAAAGAACTATACTGAATAAAAATGATGAGCTTTTTTCTATTTAATATGAAATTAGGTGTGTGACTGATGTGGATGAGTGCTTTGCCTGTGCTGGGCCTAAGCAAATAAATAAATAAATAAATAAAATGAAGTTGGCTATTCGTTTGTCTCAGATGGCTCTTGTCAGATTGAGATAAAGGCCATCTATTCCTATTTTCTATAGGGATTTCATCATGATTCTGTGTGTTAATCTGTCAAAAGTTTTCTCTGTGTGTCTTGATATGACTATATGGTTTTTGTCCTTGGCTCTGTAAGTATGATGTATTACATGTACTATTTTGTACATGATAACCTTCACTACCACTGTGGGATGAATGCTATTTGGTCAGGTTGTGTAATCTTCTTGATTATATGCTGCGTTCTGTTTGTCAGTATTTTATTGAGGATTTCTGCATTTATGTTCATCAGCAAGATTAGCTTTCTCTTTCTTAGTGCTCATCTGGTTTTGATATCAGAGCATTGCTTGCCTCTAGGAACGAATTTTGGAATACTGCTTCACTTTTAATTTCACTAAAGAGTTTCAGAAGTAGTAGTATTAAGTCTTCTCTAATGTTCTTGTTTTATTCAGTTGTAAATCTGTCAGGTCCTATGCTTCTATTTGTTGGTAGCTTTTCAACTATGTCATCAATTACTGGGTTGATGTTGATTTATTTAGGTTTTTATATCTTCTTGATTCACCTATGATAATTCATATTTGTCTAGGAATCTGTCCATTTCTTCTATGTCTTGCATTTTATTAGAATACAAGTTTTCATAGTAGGTATAGATGATCTTCTGGATTTCAGCACTATACTTTGTGATTTCACACTTTTTATTCCTAATTTCATGTATCTGAGGCTTGCACTTCCTTTTTGGGTAAGTTGACTAATGTTTTGTCAGTGTTATTTAATCATTCAAAGAACAGACTCTTCGATTCATTGCTATTTTGTATTGTTTTTCTCACCTCCAATGTGTTAATTTCTGCTCTGATATTTATAATTTCCCCTCTTCCATGAACTTCTGACTTAGATTGGTCTACTTCTTTCCAAGAAATTTGAGGCTCACCATTAAGTTGTTTATTTGTGCTTGCTGTTTTCTGATATGTGTATCCAATGCTCTAAATTTCTCTCTCTTAGGACTGCTTTCATTGTGCCGCACAAGTTCCACTATGTTGTATTGTCATTATGATTTAGCTTGAGAAACTATACATTTTTTCTTTAATTTCATCTGTGCTAATAAAGGTACTATTTATTTTTCACTTGTTTATGAAGTTATTGTAGCTTATTTTGCCATCAATTTCCAGTTTCATTGCACTATAGTCTGATAATATGCATAGGATAATTTCAATTCCCTTGCACTTACTTAAGTATATTCCATGAGGTAGCATAATATTTGTTTTGGAGAGCATCCTGTGTGTATCTGAAAAGAACATGTATTGTGATGGTGTGTGGTAGACCCTCTGTAGATATCCATGAAGTCCATCTGTCCAAAAGTTTGATTCAGTTCTAATATTCCATTATTAATATTTTTAATCTAGTTGTTCTGTTTCTTTGTAACAGTGGGGTATTTAGATCTCTCAATAAAACTGTATTAGTGATGGCATGGTATTTCATGTTTATTAATATTTGTTTCATATATTTGTATCCACTGCTATTTGTTGCATATACATTTATTACTGCTATATCTTCCTCTCGAAATTTGGCCTTTTCACAGATGTTGTGCCTTTCTTTGACTCTCTTAATTAGTCTTGGCTTGAAATTGCCTTTGGCTGACATTACAATAGCTATCTCTGCTTTTTATTGGTTTTTATCCCTAAACTTTCAGTATATGAATTTATTTTTTATTTAAATGTATTTCTTCTACACAGCATATTGTTGAATCTTGCTTATTGATCTATTTTGCCAATATGTTTTTATTGTTGAATTTAGACCAATAAATTTGATAGCTATAAATTATGTGTATTGAATTACTTTGCCATGTTATTTTCCTGTTATTGACTCCTTTTTTTCTCCCACTTCAAGTGTTTGCCTTGCCTAGTGGTTCTATTCTGTTAAGGGCTCATGGAGTTACAGTGCTTACTATCACTTTTTAAAATGCCCTTCATATAATTTTGGAATTCTGAGCTGTTGTTCATGATTATCTTTGGGTGTTCTTTGTCATATAAGCATTGTATATGTCCATAAATACTAAAAGATAGTTTTGTGGGATACAAAAATCCAGATTGGAATTTTTTTTTTTTCCTAAGTCTTGAAATGCTTCACTCTAATGTCTTTTGAACTTAATGGTTTGCACTGAGAAGTTAACTGTCATTCTATTTACTGTTCCTTACAGGTGGTTTTTTTCTCCAATGTATTTTCGTATTGTGTTCCTGTACTGACATCTGAAATCTTGACCATTACGTGCTTTGCTGTAGAATCTTTTTGATCATGGCTAATTGGAGTTCTAGATGCCTCACTTTTTTTCTATGTCAAATTATTTTGTCCTGCTAAGGAAGTTTCTACCATGAAGACTGTGAATAGGGTTTTTACACCATTGGTTCTATCCCTTGCTTATCCAATGGCTTAAGTCTATCATATGGTATTGATTGCACCATGTAGCTGCTGAAGTGATGACTTCTGGTTCCTTGTTATTTTTAATAAATCTTCCTTTTGATGATTTCTAACCACAAGCTAGATCTTTTGGTCTGAGATTGTATCCTAACATTGATTTATTCTGCTGTGGATTCTTTCAGTGTAATATTTAGCCTTTTGGATATCAGCTTTAAAGGGTTTTATGGGTTCCATTTCTTCCTATGTTGAATATTCATAGTTTCCATCTTTTTTTGTAGTTCCCTATTTTTAAAATAATTTTATTGAGAAACAAATAACAATGAGACAGTTACAAAACCAATTAGTAAGGCAGTTTTAATAATTAATACATTGCCTATTGTTGTCTTCTCAGTGGTTATTCATAGTACAAGATGTAGATGTGATATCCTGTCCAAACAGTATTTATACAAACCTGTCTTCTCATTGAATTAAGAGAAAGTAGGTGTATATGTGTCCTAACTACTTTATATATACAGATACAAAAACGGTCCTTCATTTGTATCCCCCGTTTTGGTTCCATTGTCATTTAAATATTGTAGGTGTGTGAATTCAGCAAAATATTCCAATATAATCCAGTAGTCCATAATAATAGTGGGTTATCTGTAGGACTGGCAATGTCATACATTGTTGACTTGAGCTTTTTATAGCTCAGAATGTTAATACGGTTTTACTTTTTAGACTTCATTTTTATACTTTTGTGTTGGATATTTAAGACCAAGATAAAACAAGATCTGTATAACAAGAAATGTAATTTTTGTATCTGACAAGGTCAGTAAAATCCCCTCAGGATTTACCTGTAACCCTGTACCTCACTGTGTAGATACCTTCTCAGTGTCAGCCATGTGGATGAGTCACAGCCATTGCTTCACCAATTTACTCTCTGTGAAAGTCTGAGGGAATGTTTTCTCTTCAGGTGCTTCTCCTTAGGCACAGTCTATATCATCGACCACTTTTCTCTGTGGCCCCACAATCTCCTTGTTCAGAAAATTTGGGCCACTGTTGAGTTTCTCTAGAACAAATGCAAATTTTAAAAAAATTGGGAGCTGTAGCTTTTGCTCTCTATTTTAAAATTTGCATTTGTTTTAGAGAATGCTCCCTATTCCAGAGTAACTAAACATGTTTTACATTGTGGTCACCATCTCTGTTGTTTTCTAAGGCATTATTTCAGATTTGGTCTTCCAAGAACCTCATTTTTTTCTTTGTTGTTACCACTTCAGAGAGGCCAAGTGGGTGGCTTTCAGACTTCTTCACCTCATGGTCTCCTGTGTTTGCCTTTGATGAGCAGGATATCTCCCCAGTGATGGGATTACTGGTGCACAGCACCATGCCCAGACTTAGTGGCTGGCTCAGGGTGCTCGAGGGCAGGGCCAGCGTGGCATGTGTTGCTCTGGATCAAATCCCAGTCACAGCACTTGCTTTAACAGGCACTGAGTCCACTGAGCTATCTCACCAGTCACTGAGGTACACCTCAAGTATCATATCATTTTGCTTTTTACTTTACTTCCTGGACTGGTGCTTATAAATTACCCATGAATATCTTTATTCCTAGCATTTAGAACCCTTAGGAAATGACAATTCTCAAAAGTATCTTAGAGCTGTTGCTAGTTTAGGGGCATTGAGTCTGTTGCAAGATCCTACCTCTTTGATTTACTGGGGATAAGAAGTTGCTGGCATCTTGGCCCAGCTTTTGCACCATTGTTACCTACCTACAGTATTTTCCACTACCTTTATGCAATCTTAGTCATGATATACCAATAAGAACACCTGATTACAAAAAATATGTCACTTTCACTAAAGTGGTACAATCAGCAATAACAATAATATCAAACACAGCCCAGAAATTGACAAACTGAGGTAATAATTTGCCACTTTTAAACATATGAAACATACGACGTATGTTGGTGGCTATACAACAAAATGTAAAACAATGAACAGGACTGGGTAGATAGCTCAGGAGTCTAATCTTCTTGGCAAGCATAAGGACCTATGTTCAATCCCTGGTATCTCATGCTATGCTCACCCCATGCCATGTCAAGCACTGGAAACTGGGGCAATAAAACATGCATGTAATCTCAGTGCTTGGGTAGAATGATACAGGAGGATCTCTCTGAGTACAAGCTGTGTAGTGAGACCCTATACCAAATGATAAATAAATAAAGTAAAACAATGATTGAAATTATATGCAGTAGATAAACCCTTGATATGTTGATTTTTCCCTGAGGAAAGAAAATTTCAAAGCACTTGATGGGAAAATAGGAGAAGAGGAGTGGATTAAAAGGAAGGCTGGAGGACATAGATGTTCAGCATACTTTCTACAAGCTTGATCTCTGCTAGGAGCCTTGAGATGGATCCAGCAGTTGTTCTGATTTCTGAGCTCAGTTGGCTCACTCCAGTATGGCTCCTGGTCCCTTGCTCTTTCCCACAGCATGGCCAAATCTGGTCTGCTCATCATCCAATGCAGTCCACAGGGTCCACTCATCCATTACAGTTTTGCATTTCTCCATGGCTGCTCCTGGAGTTTCCATCAATTTCCATGTGTCCGTAGGTTTGAATGGCTCCTGCCATGCAACGAACCCAGAGTCAGAGAGAAGGCATCTCCCACGTTACTCTACTTTGTTGAAATTTCTCTCTTGGTTTTCCATTTAACTCTCACTTCTGGTCCCTCTCAGGTCCAAGGGATTCACTTCCATCCTTTTCTTCCTCAAGTTGTTATATTCTGGTGTTTGGGCAGCACATCTCAAAGAAGATATTTCTGTGCTGCTTACAATACTGCCATATTCCTGGAAGTCTCAAAGAAAATTTTAATAAATTATTTCCTAGAAATTTTCACTAAATATAGATTTTATGATAGCATGGTGGTTTAGGTGCAAGTAGTGATAATAAAAATGCATCGCTTAGAGCTCTTGGTCTATAAGGCATAATTGATGACCTGTGCTACCTTTAACCTTTTGATCTGACACAATATTTATGTGAAGAGCACAGTTCATTTACTCTGAATCCAGGGAGCAACTAAGGGAAATCTGGGGAGAGCAAGACAGAACTTCCCTGAAAGTAGCTCAGGTTCAACTTTTTTTTTTTTTTTTTTTTTTTTTTTTTTTAGTACTGGGGATTGAACTCACGACACTGCACTTGCTGGTCCAGCCTATTTGTTTGACATTACAAAAGTTAAAAGATTATAAGATCCCTGTTAGTGTGCTTTATCCAAAGTTGCTTTTTCCTCCCTTTTCTCATTCAATCAACTGTTGTCACATATGAAAACTGACCAAATGGCCCCT
This sequence comes from Ctenomys sociabilis, assembly GCA_004027165.1. NCBI lineage: Eukaryota > Metazoa > Chordata > Mammalia > Rodentia > Ctenomyidae > Ctenomys > Ctenomys sociabilis. Next base: position 256 of record PVKA01021241.1, on the reverse strand, counting down.
TCTATCTCCTCATGCTTGATTTCTGCCAAAAGAAATATTTCATTCTATCTAAACATCTGCCTGTAATCCTAGCACTCAGGAGGCTGAGGCAGGAGGATTGTTATGAGTTCGAGACCAGCCTGAGCTACAAAGTGAGCTTAAGGCCAGCCTGAACTGCATAGGGAGACCCTGTCTCAAAAAGACAAAAAAAAAAAAAAAAAAAAAAAAAAAAAAAAAAAAAAAAAAAAAAAAAAAAAAAAAAAAAAAAAAAAAAAAA
>PVKA01021240.1:26621-39046 GCA_004027165.1 Ctenomys sociabilis | reverse complement strand
TCTCTCTCTCTCTCTCTCTCTCTCTCTCTCTCTCTCTCTCTCTCTCTCTCTCTCTCTATGTATCTATCTCTGTCTTTTATACTGGGGATTAAACTTGGGACCTTGTGCTTGCCAGGCAGATGCTTAAACTGCTCAGCTATCTCCCTGGCCCCACCCCCATCTTTCAAATTGAGCTTAATAACAATTATTTCAACGTTGCTATAAAAGTTTTCAAAGCTAACCATGTGACAGTTCACAAATGGATCCCCTTTATGTTGTTTATAAGCAGATGATCCTGATGGTGTGCACATTTTCTAGTCAATATTCCATTTCTTCCCCGGGAGCAAGAACAGTGTGACTTGGAGAACTGAATGTAACTGGGAGGGGATATGATCTTTCACCAATACTTGCATCTCCTTGCCGGTGATTATTTCTCCATTAGGCAAAGAAAGGGGATGACAGGCTTGTGATTTTTTTTGGCAGAACCAGGGATTGAACCCAGAACCTTACACTGAGCTAACTCCCTGGCCCCAGGCTTGGGATTTTTAAAACAAAAGTTCTTCCTTGTTCTTATCTATCAAAGAGATTCTCAAGCTGGATATGAAAGAAGAAGTAAGAAAATAGATAAGTAACTATTCTATACCCACAGAAGGGACCAGCTTTGGGTGAATCATAGTGTGAACTACAAAGCGGGCCGGGGAGGTGGTGAATCGATGGCATGCATGCTGCAGGGGGCATTTATACACTGGAAACTGTACAAGGTTCGCCATCACTGACCTAGAACTATGGTGATCTCTTTGGAGGATATGCCTCCCCCAGCCAACCATGAGGAGCAAGTGAGGGCCCACAGCCACTGGCAGTGGGCAGACGGTTCACCTGGCCTGGTTTGTAAACTGTCCTGCTAGGTATCATAAGCCTGAATGCTCACCACTGCAGCCTCTGAAATTAGTGTACTTTTGCTGCCAGTCTCTTCAGAAAATGTATTCCACCTATTGTTTGTTCCTTCATTGGTCTTTTCAGAACATAAATCTGGCACATATAAAATTGATTGGTTGACTCTTAATTCATGCCTGTACCCTAGCTGCAAGGGAGGCTGAAAAAAATAAATTCTGCCTTCTGGCTTGAAGAGTTAGGGCTGATAAGAAATTAACAAAAATAGGAAAGGCCTTCGAATAATGAGACCTGTGTATAAAAAAGGTATTTATCATACAGGAGTCAGACTATTTGGACATTTTCCAAACATACTATATAGCCAATATGCGAGTTAAAAATTTTAACTTTTTATATTTCTTTCTTTTTTAAAAATTTTATGTATTTGGTACAGATTCTCACTATTCAGCTTGGACTCGTAGTGATCCTCCTGTTTCAGCCTCCTCAGTGCTGGGATTACAGGTGTGCACCACCATGCCCAGCCTTGGTGGCCTGCTCCATACAGCAGCATGGCATGCAGTACCAGGGATCGAACCTAGGACCTTGAGCTTGCTTAGGCAGGTACTTAAGACTGCTGAGCTATCTCCATGTGCCAACCTATTTCTTTCTTCTTTCTTTCGTAGTTTTTTTAGGGAAAGGTCTACAGGGTGTTCAGGGTCTCACTACTAGATCAGACTCTTAGTGATCCACCTATTTACAGCCTCCCATGAGCTGGGATTACAGGTGCAAGCCACCATGCCCAGTCTCAACTGTCTCAGCACACCCCAGGGGCTGTGCCAGGGCAGGCCAACGGATCAAACTCCCAGCCCCTCCATCCACTAAGCAGGTGCTTTAATCCACTGAGCTATTTGGCCAGCCCTTCTGCTGAGCTATTTGGCCGGCCTCTATTTCTTTAATTGGAAATCTATCTATCTGTCTGTCTGTCTATCTATCTATCATCTATCTATCTATCTGTCTATCTATCTATCATCTATCTATCTATCTATCTATCTATCTATCTATCTATCTATCATCTGTCATCTGTCTATCTATCTACCTACCTACCTATCTATCTCTTTTTTGGAGACAGACAGAGCCTCATTACATAATTCAGGCTAGCCTTGAACTGACAGTAACCCTCTTGCCACAGACTCCCACATGCTGAGAACAAGCACATGCCACCACTTCCAACTGAATTGCAAAACCGTTAACAGTACCTCAGTAGAGCAAATGGCCTGCACTGGCAGAGCTACTCCTCTCAGAGGAGACAGTGGTGAGTGGGCTGTGGCAGAGGAAGGAAAATGGGAAGTCCAAAAGCTGTGTGAGCACAATGCCACACGTTCTCTTCCCTCTCGAACTTCAGCAGAGGAACTGCACTCATGGCATGCTTTTTTTTTTTTTTTTAATTTAATTTTTTTTTTATTTTATTGAACTACAAATGTCAATCAAGACAGTTTCAAGACACCTTAACCATACAGATTCGATGAATTAATACATTGCAAACTGTTTTCATAATGTTTTGGTATTGTACAAGGTGCATACATGATATTATATTTACAGACATTATTTTAGCAGATATCTCTTATCAGTGAATTAAGAGTGTAGCTGCTTACTTATCTTATTTTTTTATACCTGAATTATATCAAAAATTCAATAATTATTTTCCTAGTGGATTTATCGAAGTCTGAAGAAATGGTGAAAGAGCAAGGTGATGCACAACAGGAAAAATACGTTTAAATTTTGCTATCACTATGTTTCTAAAGTGCCATCCAACTCCCTTGGCAGTTTCAAGCAAGTCTTTTTTCTTTATACCACTGCAAAACTGCTTAAGGTGTTCTTAAAATTCAACTCTCAGTGGCTCCAATTCTCTCCAGTTATGCCACCTCCCTCATTTCTAGATCCTTCTATAATGTAAGTCACTTCAGATTTTCCTGGCTCATTCAACACTGACCCAGGTGGCACTACCATCACCAAGGCTGGAGGACCCCAGGGAATTCTTCTGCAGAAGGTGGGAAAAGGTGCAAACCCTTCTTTCCAAATACCTTTCAAATGTTTACCTTTTGTGTTATGAGAGCTCATTGTTTTTAAAACAATGACAGAGAATCTTGACAAAGATTCTTTTCCATTATGCGTTAGTCAAGATTCTGCATCTTCTTCTGAGCCCTTCTGTGCATTTCCTTAAAAACTTTTACTATTATCAAAAGTCCCTTCTGAGTCAGTACAGCTAGAACTGGTCTCAATCTATTTCTCATCATGCTTTGTCCCAAGAAGGCTTCTTACTCTCACCACCCCAGGCAGAGTCCACTCAATCTGGCTTCCCTCTATATTGTTAGTTCAGTTAAGCCAGGGGCCTCTGACCACTTGCTATGCTGTGGGCATGGTGAGTCCAGGTGTGGGTAAGGCTTCCAGTACTGGCAGTGATGTGGAACCTTTACATTTGGGCTTGGGCAAGACATTTGGGACCCCTCGGGTCTCTCAGAAGATATTCCTACTGTCCAATAAACTTCCCTACTCTTAAAAAAAAAAAAAAAAGTTTGGCATAGTGGGCAGTCCCTAGGCTATCAGGGTGCTCCTTTTAAGTACGGACTTGGTGGCATGCTTTATTGAAGTAGACCTTTTCATGGACTCTAGGAACAGAGCAAAGAGAACCACTACAAAAGCAGGATAGAGCTGGGTGACCATAAAGAAACAAGAGACAGCATCTCCAGAAAGAGAGGAAAAGACTTATTATTTTGAACTTCTACAAATGGGCCTTGTCTCCCTATAACTGTGAGGGCCAGGAAAGCCCTGGTTGATCCTGGAGCTGCAGGTGATTTCATGTATCTGAGCTTTAGTTTACTTAGTTGATGTAGAGTTCATTTGTCAGAGGACAATCTTATTTCCTAGATCCCAACCTCACAGTAGCTTTCACACAATGCCAGTAAAGATTATAAGAAACTGAAGGTAGGCCACAGTTGAAAGATGAGACAGAAAAAAGATGAAAAGAAGTGGGGGGTGACAAGCAGAGCCTGGGAGATAGCTCAGGGGTCTGAGCACCTACCTAGCAAGTGCAAGGTCTATGCACCTGGCTGGTATCCAATCCCCAGTACTGTATGCCTTGCCTGCTCTGCCCAGCTGGGTATGGTACCTCCCTGCCTGTAATCCCAGTACCAGAGAGGCTGAGACAGGAGGATCACTACAAGTCTGAGTTAGGTATCAAGACCCTGTACCAAATACATAATTTTTTTTAAAAATGTGACAAGCAGCGAGGCCTAGAGGTGTCACACCTGTAACCACAGCACTTGGGAAGCCGACGGAGGATCATTTAGAGTTCAAAACCAGTTGGAGCTACAAAGAGAGCTCGAGGCCAGCCTGAGCTACACAGCAAGACACTGTCTTAAAAAGATCCCCCCCCCCAAAAAAAAATAGTGGCGCCAGGAAGATGGTTCAGTGCAATAAGTGGCTTCCCTGGCAAGGGCAAGGGTCTGAGTTCAATTCCAGGTTCTGCCAAAAAAAAAAGGTAGTGATAAGCAAGCTACAGGTATTTAAAGCTGTCCACGCGCCTGCAATTTTTTGTTTGCTGGTTGAGGTTTTCTTTTCTGAGACAGGGTCTCACTCTGTAATTCAGACTATTCTTAAACTCATTATGTAGCCCAGGCAAGCCTCAAACTCACAGTAATCCTCCTGCCTCAGCCTACCAAATGCTAGGATTACTGGTATGCATATGCACCACTATGCCCAGCCCTGTATTACTGACATACTTTGTATAGATTACAAAATTGAGTGTGTGTGCTTATATGTGTGCGTATGGTGTGTGCGACACTGGGAACTGAACCCAGGAAGCACTGAGCTACATTCTTAGCCCTGTTTTTTTTTTTTTTAAATTTTGAATCACAGTCTTACTAAATTAGCAGGCTGTCCTTGAATCTGCAATTTTCATGCCTTAGCTTTCTTATAGCTAGGATTACAAGCTATGTCACCAGATCCAGCTAAACTCTATTTTGTTTTATTTATTTATTTAATTTTAGCTTATTTTTGGCAGAACCGGGGATTGAACGCAGGGCTTTGCTCTTGCCAGGGAAGTGCTTATTCCACCGCGCCATCTCTCTGGCCCCAAAAATCTATTTTAAAGAGATGGTGCACATATAATATTCACCCTTATGTTTATTTATTGGCAGAACCAAGGATTGAACTCAGGTCTTTACACTTGCCAGGGATGCGCTTATTCCACTGAGCCATCTCCCCATATTCACCCTTATGAAGGGTACCGTTTTGGGTTTTTTAGTCTATTCACAATTTGTACAACCACCTACGCCATCTAGTTCCTACTTTAATCAACCCAGAACCTCTGTACACACCAGCAGCCACTCCCTATGACCCCTTCCCAGAGGCCGTGGCAATCACCTACTTTGTGTCTGTGGCTTAGAATCGTACAGACCATATGGTCTTTCCTATCAGGCTTCTTTCACATGTGTAATATTCTCAAGGCTCCTTCATGCTGTAGCATGGTTCAGTAATTAAGTCCTTTTGTAGGTCATAGCTAATGAACGTTAGAGTTGGATCCTACCTTTTGGCTATTAGTGAATAATGGCACTATGAACATTCATGTAGCCGGGCGTGGTGGCGCAGGCCTGTAATCCCAGCACTAGGGAGGCTGAGGCAGGAGGATTGTTGTGAGTTCGAGACCAGCCTGAGCTACAAAGTGAGCTTAAGGCCAGCCTGAACTGCACAGTGAGACCCTGTCTCAAAAAAAAAAAAAAAAAAAAAAAGACAAAAAAAAAAAATTCATGTACAGGACTTTGTATGTACATATATTTTAAGTTATCCTTGGTATATATCTAGGGGTAAAATTTTAACTCCACATATGACATTTTGAGAAAGAGCAAGGTTTCTCAAAGTGGCTACAACATATTATATCCCTGCCAATGTAGGAGTGTTTCACTTTCTCTATATCCTCCCCAGTACGTTATTGTTCCTTTTTTCTCTAGCAGTCCTACTCAGTATGAAATGGTGCCTCCCTGTGGTTCTTACCTGCATTCTCCTAATTGAACATCTTTTCATATGCCTACTGGTCATCTATACAACACTTGAAGAAATATAAATTTCAATCACTTGTGCCTTTTAAAATTATCTCTTTATTGTTGAGCTGTAAGACATTTTGATAATAGACCTTTACCATATATATTACTTGGCAGTATTTTCTCCTACTCTGTAGATTGTCCAATGCCAGGACGCCCAGGATCAAGGTACAGAGGAAAGGCAGAGGGCAAGAAAGAATGTAAAAGGGAGCCAAGCTTCCCTTTCTGTAACATCCACTCCTAAGGAAGGCCCAAGCCAGTCCTTCCATCCTCCAGGCCAGCCCCCCTCAAGAGGCCCCACCTCCCACCACTGCAGCACTGGTATGTTTTCAACACACACTTTTTAGGGGACACATTTAAATCACAACACTACCTCAGATAGCTACAATGTTACCAACTGCCACCGACTGCCAGGCATGTGACTCATGCCTACAATCCCAGTACTCAGGAAGGCTGGGAGAAGAGGACAGGGTGAGTTGGAGGCCACCCTGGGTCTCCGTAGATCAAGACCAGCCTGAAATGCATAATGAAACTGTCTCGAAAAACTAAAAGGTAATTTTTTTTAAAAAAAGCATTGCCACAGATCATTTTAACAAATATATCTTGTGAGTCCCGAGTCAGGCGAAATAATAAACTTCATGAGATTAAAAAACAATAACTGATATTTTCCAAAGATGTTCATCAGCTTTGCATTATTATATTGAAATACCCAAAGTGCTTAACTTATCAAGTTACTTTGGCTAGTGTCTCTAGCGGTTCCAATCCAAGATCAGGGAGTCCATTGCTTCAAACCTATGGCCAAGACAGAAACTCATGGCATAAGCGTGTGTCGTGCCTCTGCACCTGGCACTGGGAGAAAGGGTACTGTTGTAAGCAGCTGAGTCAGCTAGAAATATTACACACAGGCAGGGCCAGGCTCTAGAAGGAGACAACACCGAAGACAAAGTCAACTATCGAAGTGATGGAGGCTCCTGCTGTGAACCAGACCTAAAGGCCAAACCAATGCTAAAAGAGTAGCATCTAGGATTGATATTCTAAATAGGTAACAATCACCTAAAAAGACCCAAGTGAGTCACCAGCCCAACCCCCAGGGGAAGAAACCCTGTCCCATATTCATGCCCAAGGGGAAGAGGCCCTGTCCCTAAAACCCTGTCCGGTATTCATGCCCAAGGGGAAGAGGCCCTGTCCCTATTCATGCCCGCTTACTATGCTTACTACGTGACTCTACAAGACTCGCTTCCCCATTTTGTCCTGGGCCTAATCAACTTTACCTGAGCAATGATGCTTGTAATCCCATTGGTTGACCATAGTTTTGTCCCACCCCACATCCTAAGCGAGTTCCCATTCTCTCCACCTTAGCCCCACAGGGTTTTACACTATAAAAGTCCTTAAAAGAGATAGCTTCCTGGGCAACCCGCTTGGGTCCCCCTTCTGTCCTTCTCTGACAGAAGCTTTTCTTTCCAATAAAGTTTTACCCTCAACCTCCGTTTGTTCCTAAAATTCATTCTTCGGTTTTAGAGAACACAAACTCATGCAGGTCAGGTTGGGAGTTTTACTTCCCTGTATCACTGTTAACAGAAGCCCAGCAATGCCATGAATACTGTTCACATTCCCAAGGTTCTAAGTGTTACGATGACAACAATACACTTGGGAATCAAAAGACTTAAGAAACTATTATGGTTGGAATTAAAAGAAGGTTCTCTAGCAGTCCCACTTATCTTCTTTTATTACAAAACCAAAATCTTATAACAGATCCTCTAAATTGCAATACTGTTAGACAGCAGTATTATTATTATCATTATTATTACTATTTTATGATCTATCAGTGCAGCTGACTTAGGGACTTTCCTTGTCTTCACTTTAGAATGGAGGGAACTGAGTGGTTAGGTAGAGTGGCACACACCTATAATCCCAGCCCTAGAGAGGCTAGGCAGAAGGATTGCTCTGAGTTTCAGGACAACCTATGCTACATATAGAGTTCAAGGCCAGTCTGAAACACAAAGCAAGATCCTGTTCCCCACCCCCTCCAAAAAAAAAAAGAAAAAGAAAGACTGGAGGGAACTGAGACATTCCCTTCCAAGGCATTCAGCAAATTTGCTGCAGAGCTACGAAAGTGTCTGATACTTCCTAAACATATTCCAATTCACTGAGCATCTGACCAGCCAGTAAGGTACAGGTCTCAAACATCTGCTGATTCCTCCACTCTTATTCTGTAAACTTCCTTCTACCCACCCACAGGTCACCTTTCCCTCTTCCACCCATTCACAGAAGGCCAATCTGTCTAATATCCAGAGTCCAACGGTGCTAACTGGGAAAGTTTTCGAGTTGGTGGAGCGCATTTCAAGTAACCAAAGCCTCCACTCGGCACCCTCTCCTCTCATCACTCGCCTGGGTGCCAGAAACAACCCCTGCGCCGAACGGGCCACTGTGACGCACCCTTGCTTTCTCTCGCCTGTCCACAGCGCCGTCCAAACCGTACCAGCATCTCTACTACCTCCCCCAGGGCGCCAAGACCTGGAGAGACCGGCGCTGAGCAAGATCCTACGCGCAGTGTTTCCGAGGCCTTGTGGTTGCTTAGCAACGGCCACCGGAAGTGACGCCAGCCGTCGCCGAGGAACCAGGAATGCGCTCACGCGACTGCGGAGCTGGAGAATGAAGATTGCGCCTGCGCCTGAAGCGGGTGCGGGGGGCACGGGCGGGGGGCACGGGCGGGGGGCGGGGTGGTGCCTGTGGGTAGGGATCGTGACGTTGCCGCGGGCTGTGTCTTTTCGAGCACAGCGGGGCGGGCGCCAGTTTCCTGGTAGACTGCTGACGCCGGCCTAGGTCAGTGAGGAGCCCGGCGCCCCGGCCCGGCCGCTGCTCCCTTCCCCTCTTGGTGCGCGCCTCCTGGCGGGCGGTCGACCCGCAGCTAGGCTCGGAAGTCCACCTGCGGGGTGCACCGGCAGGTGTGTGCCTGCGAGGCCTAGGCTTGGTGTGTGCGGCCCACGGAGCTCCTCCCGGGCGGAGGGTGACCGGTAGAGCCCTCTGTTAACTATAGAAGCCCTGGGAATGATGGACAGAAGAGTTATGTTTTAAAGCTGGGGAGATAGTTCAGTAGAATAAGCGCTTACCTGGCAACCGCAGGGTCCTGAGTTCAATCCTCGGTACCACAAAAACAAAGTCATGTTTTAAATTCTTAATTTTTGAAGCATGATCAGGGCTCAGTCATTGATTTTTTTAATAAAATAAGAATTCTAAAAAACTTGAATGTTATATTCGAAACATTCATGTCAGGTCCTTTCAGATGTTTGAAAGCCAGTTGTGTTGGCATATGCCTAGAATCCCAGCACTCAGGAGTCTGAGGCAGAAAAATAGCCCTGCGTTTGAGGCCAACCTGGGCTACATAGGGAGTTAAAGGCCAGCCTAAACTATATAGTGAGACCTTCTCAAAAAAAACATATTTTGATAACAAATTAAGTGTAGTGAATTAAGTGTGTTTGAGAGATCAGTCAAATCCTTGACACAAAAATCTGTAGTGTTCTAACACTGAATTGTACTGTTTTTCTGCAGGTGTTCAATCGGTTGTTCTACAGTAATAATGCTGGTAAGTATGGAAGGGTCAATAAAATATCTGAGGCTAGAAATTTGCACATTCAACATGTGGCGTTTTGGAAAAGCGTAATTTAAAACAGAGAACTAGGAAGAGGTTTTACCAGATTTTGCAGTCTAATGATAGCCTGCCACAGTTCTGTACAGAACCCAAGACTGCAGAGATGGACAGAAGAGTTATGTTTTAAAGCCGGGGAGATAGATAAAAGGTCAGAGATGAATTACAGCAGTAGCCAGAATAGTGCAGATTTTGCCTCAGTTTCTCCAGGTGCTAGTTCCCACAGGATGATACAAAGCCAGCCAGGAGTCACATGAATGTAGAGTGTGTTACAGGACAGGGATTCTGAGCTGAGGGTACTCAAACCTCCTATTAGAACTCATAGCAAATTTGCCTTTTAAGGCTGTTCACTATACAGACATCCTTGAGAAAGTATACACCAGTGGACACTGATAACATTGTAAGCTATGCAGGCAATGGAGGATTAGCGCTCAACCACAATACCCTGTCGCATTTTGTTTTGTGGCATGGTCTCACTATGTAGAACTCGCCTGTGTAACTCAGGCTGGCCTCAGATGCACAGGGATCCTCCAGCCTCAGCCTCCTGAGTACTGGGATTACAGGTGTGCACCATGAACCCTAGCCTGCAGTTCTAATTAATTACAAAAAGTATGGAATCTTATAAGCATTGATGTCTGGAATTTGTCAGTTTGACATGATCAAATACCATTTGACTTTAAATTCCAGGGTGCAACTCTAACCTGGACAAAGAAGTCAATCTACAGTAGTTGTTTGTTCTTCTCCTCTCCTATTGTTTGAATTTAAGATGATTGTATTTGCAAAGTGACCTGAAACAGTTTGTTATTATGAGTACATTTTTAAAAAGTCAGCAAAGGAGCATAAACTACAACTAAATCAATTTTTGTACACATAAACACTCATTTCATAAAATAAAAATGGAGTTCACTATAAACACTATATTGTGACTTCCTTGTATAACTTGAACTGCCTTCACTTTTGGTTTTTTCGCAGAACCAGGGATTGAACTCAGGCCCTTGTGCTTGCCAGGCAAGTGCTTATTCTACTGAGCCATCTCCCCAGCCCCAACTTTTGTCAATAGATAAAATTTCCATTCCATGGTTAAAAATACCATGTTTACAGGCATATTATTTTTTGACTTTTTTTTTTTTTTTGTGGCCCATTCAGCCTGACGTGGAGGCGGGGCTGCTGCAGTATGTGGTGCTGGGGATCCAACCACTGTCCCTGAGCTTACCCAAGCAGGCTCTTTAGACTGCTGAGCTATCGTGCTGAGCTGTCTTGCCCTCCAGGCACGTATTTTAACCAGTTCTTGTATGTCCAAGCATTTCCATTACTGTGAAAAGCACAGACTGTTATTTTACAGGGGAAACCCTGAAGACCTACAGATACAGTGCTTATGTCTTTGGAGAGCATAGTTAGGAAGTGTTTTTGTAGGCAGGTGATGTGGTGCATGCCCATAATCCAGCTCTTGAAGGCTGAGGTGTGAAGATTTCAACTTGGAGCTGAGGCTAGGCTACTGAGCGACCTCAAGGGTAGTCTTGACTGTATTGTGAGAGCCTGTCTCAGAATAACCAGAAAAAAATCTGGAATATTTATTTTTTGTCTTTTTGAGCCAGAGTCTCTGTAGTGGAGTGTTAACTGTTAGTCAACTTGTTACACCCAGCTGAATTGAACTAGTGTGGTGCTGGGTGTGGAGGCCCACATAAGGATTGTTGCCAGCAGCATAGGAGGAAGAACTGGAGAAGCTGTTGAGAGGCTTTTAAGGAAGCTGTTTGGAGAAGCTGCTGGGTCTCGCGGGCAGTTCTGTGGAGAACCTTATGATGCTGGCTTTCCTGATGAACTTGGCTATTCCTGGAGGACGAGCTTGGGCCCTCCTCATCACTGAGAATGGCTGTGGTTCATTCTGGGGGAGCCCTGGTTCTTGCCTTGAGCGTCGCTTCCTGGCTCCAGTTCAGATCTCTCAGCCTCATAGCACAGATCCTTCGTCCCACTGGCACAGACTTTCTAGCTGCCACCACTGACCCTTAGGCCTTTCCAGAGCAGATCCATGAACTGGGCCTGCACGAGACACTTGTGGGCTCTGGGCTTCCAGCTGGACTCGTGAGAGACGTTGTGAGCTCTCGGTTTTCATCTAGGCTCATGCAGGATATTAAAATCTAAGCCTTTAGCTGGATTCTTTGGTCTTTAATATGTGGACAGATTTCCTGTACTCTTTGTATGGGATTCTTTGGGTGATGATAAAACAATCTTATGAAATGGGTCCTATATTGTATTGTCCTTTTACAAAAACCCCAAGGCATGACAGTCTTACTGTGCAGTTCAGCCTGGCCTTGAGCTCCTTTGTATCCCAGGCTGGTCTTGAACTTGCAACAATCCTCCTGCCTCAGCCTCCCAAGCTAAGAGCTATACACTACCACACCTGGCTAGACTCATATTCTTAAAAACTAAATTTTTTCATGTGTTTCCTTAAATTTTAGAGATATTTTTATTTCAAGTACATCACTAAATCTCAACATGTTTGTGAACAATAAAATGTGGCATGTCACTATTGCTATTATTGTTTTGGGGATACCGGCCCTTGAGCTGAGGGCCTTCACACTGATCAAAATCCTTAGCCCTTTTTAAAATTTGAGATGAGGTCTCACTAAGTTGCCCAGGCTGGGCTCTAACTGGTAATCCTCCTGCCTCAGCCTCCTAGAGTGCTGGAATGGCAGGCGTGTGCCACCATGACTAGTTTTACCTTTTTTTTTTTTTTTGTGGAACTGGGGATTGAACTCACACCATTGCGCTTGCCAGGGAAGCACTTATTCTACTGAGCCATCTTCCCATTTTCCATTTTATTTATTTATTTATTT
>PVKA01021240.1:0-26521 GCA_004027165.1 Ctenomys sociabilis | reverse complement strand
TTTTTTTTTTTTTTTTGTCTTTTTGAGACAGGGTTTCACCATGCAGTCCAGGCTGGCCTTAAGCTCACTTTGTAGCTCAGGCTGGTCTCGAACTCGCAACAATCCTCCTGCCTCAGCCTCCAGAGTGCTGGGATTACAGGCATGCGCCACCACGCCCGGCTTACTTCCATGTTATTTAATAAGCAAAAAGAAAAACTGAAACCTGGAAAGTGTCAGTCACCATAACACTTACGATTTCATCCACTGTGAACAACCCTTAAAGCATTCCCTTTTTGTGTTTATATTTGAGGTTATTCATGTAATCAAAATTTTGTTTGTCCCATTGCCTATGGGGGCTTGCTGGTTAGCTCAATTGTTTAAGCGCCTACTGGGGCAAACCCAGTCAGGCACAGGGGACCAAGATTCAAACCCCAGCTTCCTATGCCTCGCCAAACCCGCCCTTACGGCAGCCAAAGCCAGCCAAAAAAAAAAAAAAAAAAAAACCCTTCTCCCATTGCCTATTAATACTTTTCTCATACAAAGGGAAAAACAGTACAATTAGAAAACACAGCTGGAAAAAAAAGAAAACATAGCTGTGTATGGTGGCAAATACCTGTAATCCTAGCACTCTGAGAGGCTGAGGCAGAAAAATTATAGGTTGGAGCCTGGTCTGGACAACTTAGAAACAAAGTAAAACCCTGCTTTAGAAAGTGGGCTGGAGATAGAGCTCAGTACAGAGGTCTTGGAATCAATCTCCAACACAGTCCAAAGTATTAAAATACTATTTTTTTTTAATTTTATTTTGGCAGAACTGGGGATTGAACTCAGGTCCTTACGCTTGCCAGGGAAACACTTATTCCACTGAGCCATTTCCCCGGCCCTTCAAAATATTATGTATCAACTAAATTCACATAGGTAGCTACCATAGGAGCTACCTTTTTAAGATTATTTACTCTCCAGGTCTCTAGGGAGACACAAGATATTTTCTCATGTGCACCAAGAGCCTGTCTTCTCTACTACCTTTTTTTTTTTTTTTTTGGCGGAACCGGGGATTGAACTCAGGCCTTTGTGCTTGCCAGGGAAGCGCTTATTCCACTGAGCCATCTCCCCGGCCCTTCTATCTTTTATAGTAAAATAAGACATATATCTGATTGAAAGCCATATTTTCCATTTTTAATTGATCTCTTCTTTTTCTTATTGATTGAGTTCTTCATTTTTTTAGGATTTTTTGGTAAAACCTTAGAATGGATATAGAGCAGATTACACAGTGTTCTGGTCAGTGTGTACTTTGAGTTTAATGAATATTTTTATGTAATTAACCATTTGTAGGTTGGGGATATAGCTCAGCAGCATAAGTACCTGTCTGGCAAGCACAAGATCATGAGTTTGATTCCTAGTTAAAAAAAAGAAAAAAAAACTTTTTGTCAAAATATCATATTTGATATTTTATTTGTGAATTAATGAATAGACTTTAACATTCTATGTCTTAGGAAGACTGGAGTATTGTACTTACAATTAGTCAAGCTACGCAGAATCTAGAATTCCAGCTCTAATATTTAACCACTTTAAGCTCCAGTTTACATATTTAAAATGACAATGCACTAGGTTGAGGAAATAGCCTGACAAGCACAGGGTTCTGAGTTCAGTCCCCAGTACCCCAAAAAAAAAAAAAAAAAAAAAGACAATGCACTAACTTTTTTGTGTTTTATTTTTATTTTTATTTTTTTTTGGCAGAACTAGGGATTGAACTCAGGCCCTTGTGCTTGCTGGGCAAGTGCTTATTCTACTGAGCCATCTCCCTAGCCCTTTTTTGTGTTTTAATATGGCAATGCAGTTATACATATATTAAAGATAGGAAAGAAAACAGGCTCTGCACAATGAATTTGAGCCACATAAAAGTAGAAAAATAAGTGCATTTTACAGGAGAGAACAGGCTGCTATGACAAGACACAGTAGCTTTTTTTCTTTTTTTATTATTTATTTATTTATTTATTTATTTATTTATGTGGTCTAGGGTCTCAGTACACAGCTTGGACTCTGTAGTGATCCTCCTATCTCAGCCTCCCTAGTGCTGGGATTACAGGAGTGCGATTTTTGGTTTTTTGAAATAGAATCTCACTGCATAGGTCAGGCTGTCCTTGACCTCAGGGATCCGCCTGCCTCAGCGTCTCAAGGGCTGGAATTCAGGCATGTGACACCATGTGCTGCAGCATGCATGACAATATGTGCTAATTTCAGAAAAAGAAAAACTGATAAAGATTATGAAGATCTTAGTCCAGAGCTTGAAATATCTCTCAAAAATATCTGTGAAGCTGCTCATGGTGGCACATGCCTATAATCCCAGCACTCAGGAGAGGAGGCTGAGGCAGAAGGATCATTGTGAATTAGAGGCCAGTCTGGCCTACAGAGTGAGCTCAAGGCCAGACTGAACTGCATAGTGAGACCCTGTCTCAAAGCCAAAAAAAAAGAAGTGTAACTTTAAACTTTATAGCATATACCAATTCCATGCTTTGCTGGGTGTTTGTTATTATTATTATTATTATTATTTTTTTTTTTTTTTTTTTTTTTGCGGAACCGGGGATTGAACTCAGACCCTTGCGCTTGCCAAGGAAGCGCTTATTCCACTGAGCCATCTCCCTGGCCCCTATTACTTATTTTTTACATCATAATTTTCGTCCATACCATTGTGGAGCACCTAAATTTTTGATTTTCTCTTGAGATCTGTAATGACTTTTTTTTTTTTTTTTTTTGTAGTACTGAGGATTGAACTCAGGATCCTGTGCTTGCCAGGCAAGTGCTTATTCTAAGGAGCTATCTCCCCAGCCCCATATTAATCTTTTATTTCAGTGCAGTTTTTTAGAATTCAAGTACAGAGCCTAGGTGTGGTGGTGCATGCCTGTAGTCCTAGCACATGGGAGGCTGAAAACAGGAGAGTCACTACAAGTCTGATCTATATAGTGAAACCCTGGAGACCCTATACCAAATACATAAAAAAATAAATACAATAAAATTGACCTTAAGCAAAATCACTTTTTTTATTTATTTGTTTTTCCAAATCACTTTAAAAGAAATTGTTTTAGAAGACGCATTCTAGGGCTGTGAAGATAGCTCAGTAGAATAAGCACTTGCCTGGCAAGCACAAGGTCCTGAGTTCAATGGCTGGTACCACAAAAAAAAAAAAAAGACACATTTTGTGTTAAATTTATTTTAGTGTTGGTTAGCATACAGAGAATCCATATTATATGTGATATTTAATGAGGATTGTTGCAAATACTATATACTAATAAATGAGGCTGTGATTAACTGAGATAGTAACAATGATTAATTTGCAGCGTTTTTTTCTCTCTAATGACCTTTATATATGTGACCATAAGAGAGTGTTTCATTCCTTCTCTTTTGGTCAGATTTTTTTTTTTTTTCTTGGCAGAAACAGAAATTTAACTCAGGCCCTCGTGCTTGCCAGGGAAGCACTTATTCCACTGAGTTATCTCCCTGGCTCCTCATTCCTTGTCTTTTGGGATAGCTCTGTGACTTCCTTGTGAGTGCCCAAAGAGTCATCCCCACAGGAGCACAGTAATGAGTGCCTCTTTACATATTTAGTTTTCCATTCATGTAAAATGCTTAAATATGAGCTCTGCTTTTTAGGAAAAGGTGGTTAAGTGGCAGTCTTAGTGTTTGATCACTTGCTTATGTTAACTTGTTCTAGCAGACTAATGCTTATGCCTTTAAATTAGTATAATTGTCATATATGTAAACACTGTATTTAGGGAAGAATTTTTTTTTTTTTAATTTTTCAGAGTAACCCAAATCTGGAATCATGAAAATCTTGTTGGTGTTTGACTTCGACAATACAATCATAGATGACAATAGTGATACCTGGATTGTACAATGTGCTCCAGACAAAAAGCTTCCTATTGAACTACAAGAATCTTACCAAAAAGGATTCTGGACAGAATTTATGGGCAGGGTTTTTAAATATTTAGGAGATGAAGGTGTAAGAGAAGATGAAATGAGAAGGGCAATGACGGCAGTGCCTTTCTCTCCAGGGATGCTGGAACTTTTCCACTTCATAAGAAAGCATAAGGAGACGTTTGATTGCATCATTATTTCAGATTCAAATTCAGTCTTTATAGAATGGATTTTAGAAGCTGCCAATTTTCATGATATGTTTGATAAAGTGTTTACGAATCCTGCCACTTTTGACAGCCATGGTCATCTGACTGTGGAAAATTATCATGCACATTCTTGCAAGAGGTGTCCAAAGAATCTTTGTAAAAATGTAGTTTTGGTAGAATTTGTAGATAAACAGCTACAACAGGGAGTGAGTTATACACGAATTGTTTACATAGGTGATGGTGCAAATGATATCTGTCCGGTAACCTTTTTAAAAAAGAATGATGTTGCCATGCCACGGAAAGGATATGCTTTACAGAAAACACTTTCCAGAATGTCTCAAGATCTTGAGCCCATGGAATCTTCCATTGTAGCTTGGTCTTCAGGTGTTGAAATAATTTCTTACTTGCAATTTCTAATAAAGGAGTAATATGCCAACAGTTGAAATATGTAACAGTTAAGATTAGGTTCAGCAGCGTAAAACTAAAACCACAAATGATAAAGAGGAAAGAAAGAGTTTTATCTCTCACTTTCAAGAGTTGCAGAGGTGTCTCAAGGCCGCCATGATGCTCTGTAAACCTCAAATCTTGGTTTCCAACTCATGATTCCAACTGCAGCCCTCAGAGCAACATTCTGGCCAGCAGGAAGGCAGGCAGCAAGCTGGGTACAACCCAGGAAGCTGGGTTGTTCAAGGAAGCTTCCCAGAAGTTATGCCCAGCACTTCAGTTTAAAAACTATTGGTCAAAATGTACTCCTAACACTCCACTAAGTTTGAGGAAGGGAAGAAAGCATAGCTTTCATTGAGGCAGTCACCTGCCCAGGAAATCTTGGAAAAATGAGCAGTGTAGACTTAAGGTAGGGGCAACCAGTGGATTATACTTAATCTATAGAAGAGATAGTTGATAAGTCGATTACATTTTTAAATTCATTCCTGGAGAAAGTGACCATATTTTAGTATCTTAGACAATTGTTTCAAAAATATAATCAGTAATTACAAATCTTAAAAAAATAAGCCCAGTATTTTACTTACATAAGAAAAAACAGGTGGGGCTGAGGAGATAGCTCAGTGGAATATGCACTTCCCTGGCAAGTGCAAGGACCTGAGTTCAATCTCCGGTCCTGCAAAAAAAAAAAAAAGAAAGAAAAAGAAAAGGCAGGTGCCTGCCCACTAACTCAGTTTTTTAAGTGACTGATTAAACAAAGCAATCAGGATGCCATGGTTTGATCCCCAGATCCTCAACCCTTACCAGACCTGCCCTGAAGGCAACCTGAGCCAGCCAAAAAAAGAAAGACAAGGCATAGCCAGGCATGGTAGTAGACACCTGTAATTCCAGTACTCCAGAGGCTAAGGCAGGAGTACTGCAAGACCCTGTCTCAAAAAGAACAAAAAGCACTTAAATGTATATATTGCCCTCCCAAACCAGTGTACTTATTGTTAAGGTTTTCATCACTTAAAGCTTTCTTTTCAAAATGAGACCCAGGCATGGTGTCTATAATCCCAGCACCTGGAAGGCTGAAGCAGGATACCACAGTTGGAGGCTAGCCTGGGGACATACACCCAAAGCAACAAAACTATTTGTAAAAACCAAAAATGCCTTTCTGTGAAGTAAAAAAATACTAATCTTCGAATATCTCAACTTGATAGAAATTAACTACAATGGTTTAATCAGTATGATTTCCATTTGGCAGTGTGGTCTTGGGAAATCCAGTACGTAATTTGTAGGAACACTCAACATTGAAGAGAATACTTTCATATAGGATATTAGCAGAATACCAACTAATCTAGAAATTTTTATAAATCCATGGTAATTTACAGGCTCATGTTTTACCTGTAAATCTTGAGTATGTAATAGGATTTTCTTTCACAAATTACAGAAAACTTCAAAAATAGAAATATTCAGTGTAATTTAATGTAGAAAGCTGATAATCTGTGATTTTTTTCTGAGCTGAGAATTATTTTGCTTAAATGGAAGACAATAGAAATTATCTTTTGTCTACATGTCAAATCTAGTAATTATAAATTACAGAACTAGAAAAAACATAGTAATGATTAATCAAGTAATTTGGGTGGTTTTTGTTTTTTGTCTTTTTTTGAGACAGGGTCTCACTTTGTAGCTCAGGCTGGTCTCAAACTCACAATCCTGTCTCAGCCTCCCAAGTGCTGGGATTACAGGCATGCACCACAATGCCCATCTTTGATCAAGTAATTTAGACCAGGTCTTCTGTTAAGTATGTGTGAAAAACCAAGTAGGAGAACAAAAACTTAAAAACATTTGCTTAAAAACATTAGGGAGGGGCTGGGAAGCAGCTTGGTGGTGCAAGTGCCAGCCTAGCAAGTGCAAGGTCCCAAGTTTGATCCCTGGCTCTGCATGCTCTGCTGGCCACCAAAACCAACATGGTGGTGCACTCTTATAATCCCAGCACTGGGGAAGCTAAGATATGAAGATCACTTTGAGTCCAAGCTGCGAAGCAAGACGCTGTACCAAATAAACAAATGATTTTAAAAAATCAAATTGACCATAATGAATTTCTAAGAAAACAGAATCTGTAAGTGGTGGCTAAAGTGTTAGGCGTTATTCTGGTAACCTCACTGGACCATGAGTAAGGATACCCATTATGAAAAAGGCTACTGCAAAAGTGAGAAGGCCTTTCAAGTGTTAGCAGCTCAGCTCTGAGTACTCTCCGTCTCTGACGTTAGATTGGAATCATCTTAGAGCTTTAGAGCTTCCAGTGCCTGGGAGAACCACGTCTCAATCTGCCTCTCAGAAGAAAAGATTCTAGACACAGAGGACAGACTCTTCACGTGGTGCCTACGATTCCTATCTTTTTTATGACTTGTGTCTCATCAGTAGAGAATCATGAAGACGATGGGCACATGGATTACATGTGTGCATGGCCACACAGGGTTTTGATGGCCAGGTTAACGACTCATTTGTCAGTACTACACAAACAAGATGCCGTGATGTGAGCTGGCCCTTTGGAGGGGCCCTTCAGTAGTCTGCAAGCCACTGACCACTGCCAGCAACCATGTAATTTGGGAAGGGATCTGCATCCAGGGGAGCCCAGCTGAGACCAGTTAATGCCAGCCTTAAGCCATGAAGCAAAGGACCCCACTAAGCTATGCGTGTACTCCTGACCTGGGGAGCCTGAGAGATAATTTGTGAGAATAATGCTGTACAGCAATAGGAAACTAATTTACTAAGCTTCAAAGTAAATCTTAACAGTTTTGCAAGAACATTGTAGATTATATAATAGAATGTAACCACACAAAGAGATGAGTGAAAAACATCAGAAACATCCATCTGAACAGATCTTTGGGGCCTCCAGATACTGGGGTTTTCAGAGTAGAATTATGAGAATTTTGCAAAGATGTGAAATTATATTGGGGGAGTGGAGATAACTCAGCTGCATAAACACCTACTTCACAAGTATAAGGTCCAGAGTTGGATTCCTGGTACCATCAGAAAAAAAAAGTGAAATTATATTAACAAAATGAAACACAAGAAATGAAAATTACCAAGGGTTCAAACAAGGATCTTAGTGGACAGATTTGACAACAGAACAGGCATCACTGGAGAAAACAATTAGAGAATGAACACAAGCTAGAAGAAAATATCCAGAATGATGCAGAAAGGGACAAAAGAAGGTTGAGACATGGAGGCTATAGTGAGAAGTTTTAACAGGAAAGTGGCTTTCCAAGGGAGAAAAGAAGATGAAACATAAGCGATAGTTTGAGATGATCGCAGAGCTTTGCATAAGCGCAGAAGGACATACTACAAATTCACGAACCTTTGTAAGCTGGGAAGGATGGTGCATGTGGTTAAACAACATAGAAGGCTGAGGCATGAGGATGGCTTGAACCTTGAAGTTCAAGGTCAGTTTAGGCAACAGTGGGGGAGAGAGTGCAGGGGGGAGGAGCGAGGACCATAAAGAGCCCAGACAGGGTAAAAGTGCTTTTGAGTCTAGCTCCATGGTAAAGCGCATACTTCACCTGTATGAAGCCTTGGGTTCATTCCAGAGCACTGCAAAAAAGGAAACCGTATGAAATTACGAATTGCTTTCCCCTGTCTCTGTTAAATCTCTGTCCTATGATAGCATCTGTGATTGCATTTAGGCCCACCTAGACAATCCAGCATAATAAGAAAAATAATTCTCCCCCTCTTCTGCTTCAGTCTGCCATCAAATGCATGCTCTCCTACCTGCATCATGGTTTCTCACAAGACTTTCAGAATCAAACGATTCCTGTCCAAGAAGCAAAACCAGAACTGCCCCATTCCTCAGTGGATTCATATGAAGACAGGTAATAAAATCAGGTACAACTCCAAGAGGAGACACTGGAGGAGAACCAAGCTAGGACTGTAAGGAGTTGCACATGAGCTGCAACATATTTACCCTCTGGGAGGCCACAAAACAATGTCATTTTTTAATCATGGTCAAGACAATACTGAAAAAAGTTTTAAAAATAATCACTGCCTGGACAGTGGAATATACTTAATCAGGAATCTTATTTTTTTTCTCTGATCAGTATTGTTAAGTCAATAAATTTTTGAAACCTTAAAAAAAATAATTCTAAGATGTCCTAAATTTAATTTTAGGATACTAGGATGGAGGGCAGGAAGACTGAAGAGGCTAATAAGTTAGTAGCTCTCTTAGCCGGGCATGGTGGCACATGCCTGTAATCCCAGCACTGGGGAGGCTGAGGCAGGAGGATTGTTGTGAGTTCGAGACCAGCCTGAGCTACAAAGTGAGCTTAAAGCCAGCCTGAACTGCATAGCGAGACCCTGTCTCAAAAAGACAAAAAAAAAAAAAAAAAAAAAAAAAAAAAGTTAGTAGCTCTCAACCAAAAGTAGAAGACTGCCTCACATTCTTGAGAGTATGTCTAAAAAAAAAAAAATCCTAAATCCCTTCCTGACCTATGTGCTGCTGCATTTACAAACACCATCACTCTATAAGCAATAGTTACGTCTTATGGGCTCCTATCCCAAAGCTATCCCTACTCTATTACCCCAGCCCTCTTATCTATAGCCAAGGTAGTTTGTTATTTATCATCTTCTTCCTCAGAAACAATTTTTTGGGGGGACCGGTGAGATGGCTCAGTAGAATAAGCACTGTCCTGGCAAGCGCAAGGGCCTGAGTTCAATCCTCGTCCCCCCCCCCAAAAAAAAAATTTCACTCTAGGTTTAGCAGACATACTTTTCTGCAAAAGTGAGATGACCTTTCAAGTGTCGGCAGCTCAGCTCTGAGTATTCTCCACCTCTGATGCTAGATTGAAGTCATTTTAGAGTTATAGAGCTTCCAGTGCCTGGGAGAACCATATCTCAATCTGCATCTCAGGAGGAAGGAAAGCTCCTAGCCAGTCTCACTAATAGGGGAGAAAAACTGATCTGGGGTAGGTGACCTCAAATGATATAGGGAAACTCCAAATGATGTAGGGAAAAATGATCTCCCGACCTGACTTGGACGAGTTCATGTTCTCTAAAACTGAAGAATGAATTTTAGGAACAAATGGAGGTTATGAGCAGAATATATTTACTGAGGCAAACAAAGCTCCTGTCCAAGAGAGGGACAGGAGAGGGGGCCCAAACGGGTTGTCCCTGGAAAGCTGTCTCTTCCAGGGACTTTATTAGTGTAAAACCATGCGGGGGAGAAAATGGGAACTCAGATGTGGGGTGGTACGAAACTGTGGTCAACCAATGAGATTACAGGCACCATTGCTCAGGTAAAATTGATTAAGTTCAGGACCAAATGGGATAGCGAGTCACGTAGCAAGTGGGCATGAATGTAGAACTGGACTTTATCAGGTAGCCATCCAGTAGTAGCTGGATTAATGATTCTTGGTCTCCCTCAGGTTGATGATCATTCTCGGACACCAATCTTTAGGGAAGTCTGCATTTGTTTGATCTTTGGTCTTTAGGTCTGGCCCACAGCAGAAGCATCTATCCCTCTCACAGTTGTAAGGTATCTTGTCTTCTGTGTTATCTCCTTCGATGGCCTGCCCTGTCTGACTGCCTATAATCTATCTAACTTAGCTGCCTGCAACATCACTATGTTAAAAAAAATCCTAAATCCTAAATCCTATCTGGCTGCTGTAAGTTATATGGACTTTTCTCAGGTCCTGCTCCTTTTTCTAGCTAACATCAAAAACAGCTCAGTTATCCCTTTTACTTCAGATTCCTTAGTCCCAAAAGTTAGTTTAATAAGGATAATCTCACTACTATAAGAAATGTTTTTTAAGGGATACTAAGAATCGAACTCAGGACCTTGTGCTTCCCAGGAAGGTGCTGTGCCACTGAGCTATATTCCCATCCCACCCCGTTTTAAGATTCTTAATCACATTCTCAAGATCCCATTTTCTTACAGTACAGATTTACAAGTTCCAGAGGTTAGGACCTGATATCTTGGGGGAGGGGCATTATTGAGCCTACTATGAGCTAATAAAGCATTTGGCACACAATGAACAGTAATCAAAACATTTAGTCACCACCATAGCCTCTAAGCAATAAAAGCAAACACCAACCAGAAAGTCTGGACAGCTCACATAGACACCCACAGCAGAGACTGCCTCTGAAAAGTGACCCGGCTTTGCTGTAGCCAGCACCCTATGCAGATGTAGTGAATCAACGCTGCCTCCCTGGGGCCACTTTGTTTGTTTCCTCCCTGAAATGCCAGGGCATGTCTTTACTCGTTTGTCTGTAGGGTCTTGTATGGAATTCTATTATCTACCTGAATACTTCATATATGGAAACATTGTGACACAGTTGAAAATTTATTCCTTTCCCTGTGGAGAAAAAGGAGTAATTTAGTCTATGCAATAAACTGACAATAGACATAAAAAGAAAAAGGACATATGAATTGTATTATGTACATGCATGAGAGCATGAGACCCAGACAGCCAAGTGGCTGACTTTATATAGATCCTAATGTAGGAATAGGAGCTTAGGCTTTTTTTTTTTTTTAAATAGGATCTTGCTGTGTGTAGGTCAGGCTGGCCTCAAACTCTGGTACTCCTGCCTCAGCCTCCTGACTGCTGGAATTACAACCTTGTGCCCCCACACCTGGATAGGCCCTTGGGCTTCTCAGAGGAGTGCATATGGTGTGGGCTGTGATGTGCAGGGAGGGTGTGTCCCAGAAGCAAGGGTTGTCACGTGGTGCAGATGGCATCTCCTCACTGCGGCCTCCTCTGTCTGCACGGGCCACCCAACCTCTTTTTCCTGTGGCAGGCCTTTCTTAAACAGAGGGGAGGGATGTACAGTAAAAAGAGCCTCAGCCCCTGCTGCTTTTACTGGTGTGTATAAATGTAAATTCCCTTTTAAAAATGGAGGTGGGCAGCTTTTCTTTTTTTTTTTTTTTTTTTTTTTTTACAGAACTGGGGATTGAACTCAGGCCCTTGCACTTGCCTGGGAAGCACTTATTCCACTGAGCCATCTCCCCAGCCCCTTGGGCAGCTTTTCAGAACCATATCACCTACACAGCCCGCAGTTTCTCTAAACAATCAACTCACAATACGCCAAAGAAACATGTTGGCTGGGATATTTTACACTTTCACAGGATTTTGAAAGTGGTGCCGGGCCACACACACACACCCATCCCTGTGCCTGCTTGCAGGCACTTTAATCAGCTGAGCTATTTGGCCGGCCGTCTCACAAAATTGTATTATGTTGATCTTTTCTAAATTTTACGCATGATTATTTCTAGATCATCTGGCCTTAATCTTCATTCTGAAATAAAATGCAATAACTGAATATATGGCTTATTATTCAGATTGCATTAAACAATGAAACAAATTGATAGACACTGAAAAGGCTTCAGAAAATGTGTGGCTCTTTCTTTACATTTTTTTCTTTCACAAATGAAAAAGCCTCTGTTTCTTCCAAAGATAAGCACATTCTTCATGGCCAGTTTTTATTGGGGTTAAAGGCACATGTGTTAAGAGTTTAACATGAACTGAAGAGACTACTATTAAAATCAGGACACTGGGGGGAAAGCCGAGTAGGGTAATTTCCCGTTGGTGGCATAAGCTGCCCTCAGGTAGTTGTGATCAGTGGCTCCCCGGCACACATGCCCAACCTAGCCCTGAACTCTTACTCCCGCGATTGGGGCCATTATCCAGGTAGCCTGCCCTCCTCACGTCAGCCTGAAAACCAGAAGTTTCTTGGCCATTGCACAAGAGGAACTGGAGAACTGGAGCACAAGGGGGTTCAGCATGCCCGCGCTGGCCTGAAGCTGGAGGGAGGGATGTGTCGAGGAATGCAGACAGCTACGAGCTGAGGCCAGCAGCAGGAGACCAGGACCACAGTGCACAACCAAATGTAAGGGAATGAATTCTACCAACAACCCTGTTACCACAGCAGATTAGAGCCCGGGTGATAAATAGCCCAGGGTGACACCTTGATCTCTTGGGAATAAGACCTTGAGCAGAGACTACTTATCCTGAGATAGGATGAATGAAACAGGTAAGTAGAAAGGAAACAAGGAAAATCATAATTTCAAAAATGTATTTTTGCTCTTTTCCATCTTGCAAAATGGCAGATGAAAAAACTGAAAAGCCAGACACTAAAGAGAAAAAATCTAAAGCCAAGAAGTCTTCTGCCAGTGGTACTGATAAAGAGGGGAAGAGGAAGGCAAAAAAAAGTCCAAGAAGGGGCAGCCCCACTGCAGCTGAAATCCTGTCCTGGTTAGAGGAATTGGTAGATACTCCCAATCCGCTATGTATTCCAGAAAGGCTTTGTACAAGAGAAAATACACAGCTGCTAAATCAAAGGTTGAGAAGGAAAAGGTTCTTGCTACAATCACAAAACCAGTCAGTGGGGACAAGAATGGAGGTGCCCAGGTGGTTAAGCTTCGAAAAATACCTAGATACTGCTCTACTAAAGATGTACCC
The DNA here is from genome assembly GCA_004027165.1 of Ctenomys sociabilis. Lineage (NCBI taxonomy): Eukaryota > Metazoa > Chordata > Mammalia > Rodentia > Ctenomyidae > Ctenomys > Ctenomys sociabilis. The sequence continues at coordinate 13,548 of PVKA01021240.1, read as the reverse complement.
TGAAAGTTCCTGAGCCACAGCAAGAAACCCTGCAGTCAGCATGTGTGGAAACTTCGAGCTAGCATCACTCCCGGAACCTTCTTGATCATCCTCACAAGGCATCACAGAGGGAAGAGAGTGGTCTTCCTGAAGCAGCTAGCCAGTGGCTTGTTACTTGTGACTGGACCTCTTAGCCTTAATTGTGTTCCTCTATGAAGAACACACCAGAACTTTGTCATTGACACCTCAACAAAAATTGGTATCAGCAAAGTGAAAATCCCCAAACATCTCACTGATGTTTACTTCAAGAAGAAGATGCAGAAACCCAGACACCAGGAGGGTGAGATCTTTGACATCAAGAAAGAGAGATACAGACTTCAGAGCAGCACAAGGTGTATCAGCAGTGGACTCACAGATTTTAGCAAAAATCAAAGCTGTTCCTCAGCTCCAGGGCTACCTGCAATCTGTTTTTGCTCTGACAAATGGAATTTATTATCATAAATTAGTGTTCTAAGTTTCTTACTAAGAAACTAATTAAATAGCTGACACTGCAGATTGAAGCTTCAGTATACAAAGTTACTGAAGAATATAGCACTAAAAAAAAAAAAAAAAGAATATTTTGGGGGCTGGGGAGATAGCTCAGTGGTCTAAGTGCCTGCTTAGGGGACTGGGGTTTGATCTCCGGCACCACATGCCCCATTGGCTGCCACCGAGACCTGGCATGGTGGCACACACCTGTAATCCTAGTGCTGGGAGGCTGAAAACAGGAGGATCACTACAAGTACAAGCTGCATAGGGAGACCCTGTACCAAATACAAAGAAGAAGAAGAGGAGGACGACGAGGATGAAGACGAAGACGAAGAAGACATTTGTATCCCTTCCAATGTTTTGGAAATTGTCCAAAAACATCCTAAGGATCTTAAAGATCTATGAATTGAACCTGTGCTTTTCCTCTAGTACTATCAAATTACAGACCCCGCAGACTTTCACCCTCAGAAAAGCAGCACTGCTAGATGGTAGTATATCTTTAAACTTCAAACATTGCGGGGGATGGGGAACACTGCAAGTGGTTTGCATCCTAACCTCACCCACTGTAGCAGAAAATGACCCAACCAATCTGTTAGTTGCCCAGGTAACAGTTCCTGTTACATCTGTCTCTTAGAAACAGCTGGCCACTGTGATGCATAGCTGGTCCCTATGATGCATATTGTAAGAACCAACCAAAGAGACCTCTGTTCTTCCCCTTTGAAACTCCATAAAAACCTCTTTCCCTGGGTCTTTGAGGCCTGCCATTTTTATAAGGATTGGTTCCTTGTCAGTGTCCATCTGACATTAAATAAATCTGTTTCCAAATTCTGGGTGGCCTTTCAATGTTTCTGTTGCCATTGCACCATTAGAATGGGTAACATTCCTGAGACCCCAGGAAAACAAATCTCCTCCTTTCAGGGGCACCTCAGAACCCACCCAGGAACAATACCATGCACAATGTTATGACCCAAAGGAATCCAAAGTATAAACAAAGAGCAAAATAAAAAAGAAATGATAGGAAACAGAGAGACAGATCTTTTGCAAATGGAAAGGGTACCAATAGATGGAAGGAAGGGTGTTGAAAGGGGTAGTAAAAAGGAATTAGGATGTTTTATGTTCCATCCCAGCTCCCTGGGATGAATGTACTCATTATGTGCTACATACAGGTACCAATAAAAAGCAGTTTAAAACAGAAAATACCTCTCCTGAAATGCTCCCAGGACATGCTTAATTTCTGCATGGCCACTACAAATGCTATGTATCATGATCCCTCTTGTTTGTCTATACTGTTGAATCCAGCACCAGTTTCAATAAATGCACTAACAACCACAGAAACTCGGTTCAATCCCTAAAAGTGAGTCCACTCTTGATACTCTAAATATGTGGTCAAGAGACTTTTTTTTTTTTTTTTTTTTTTTGGTGAAACCAGGGATTGAACTCAGGCCCTTGCACTTGCTAAGGAAGGGCTTATTGTACTGAGCCATTTCCCTGGCCCAAAATATGTGGTCAAGAGTGATAGTATTTAAGCTTATTTGTGATTTTAAAAATTCTGAGATGTCCTAATTACAAAGCACCAGGGATGGGAAAGAAGACAGAGTGAAGCGGGGTATAATTAGTAACAAGCTACAAGCTAATAATAACAATGGGTAATTTACATTCTTACATTTAAAAAAAAATAATTATTTATTTATTTGGTATGGGGTCTCACTACGCAGCTTGGACTCATAGCGATCGATCCTCCTATCGCAGCCACCCTAACACTGGGATTATAGGTGTGCACCACCATGCCTGGTTTAGTGACCAGCTTGACACACCCAGGGTTCCAGGGCCAGCATGGCAAGTGTTTCTAGACATTGCACCCAGGACCTTATGCTTACCAGGAAGGTATACTCTTAAATTTTATTTTTATATTTACTTATTTATTTATTGCACTAGAGATCAAACCCAGGGCCTACACCTGCTAGCTAAGTGCTTTGCCACTGAGTTATATAGCCCCAGGTCACTGAAATGCTTTCTCTCTCTCTTTTTTTTTTTTTTTGGCAGAACTGAGGATTGAATGCAGGCCCCTGTGCTTGCCAGGCAAGCACTTATTCCACTGAGCCATCTCCCCGGCCCTGAAATGCATTTTAAAACCTTGGTTCAAGTCCTGTCATACCTGTAGATGCTCTGACACCTTTCTTGGAGCACCCAAGCAATCCAGAGACATAGCTGCTGTGCCTTGTAGACTCCCTTACTATCTCACTTTGTGGGAAAGCCTTCCTCACTTGGTGTAATCCTGTCCCTCTGACCTACAGCTAATGTAGAGTCATTGCAATAATATAAGAGCCTCCATCTCCATTTTCTCATTATCGAGTACTTGGGTTTTTTGTGCCCAACACTTTTCCAGCTGCTCTCTAACTTCACGGCTGGAGGCCATAGAAACTTGTCCCAGGACTTATCCTCTCTGTGGCTAACACCTGCAATAGCTCAATATGCTTTACTTTTGAGATCTTGTAATCTCATGAGTTTTGGCTTAACGACTGCCAAGAATAATCTCTTCCATCTCTATGAACTTGATCAGCAGAGAAGAATTACTAGACACAAAAATACACTGCTAGGGTGACTTCATGAATTCAGGTTTTCTCAGTTCTGGAACGTAGACATTTTGAACCAGATCAGTTCTTTGGGGAGTAGGGACATGGAGCTCACTCCCATGCCTTCTAGGATGTTGGCAGCATTTCTAACCTCTACTCACTAAGCATCAGTGGTAGCGCCTCCTCTTAAACAAAAGCAGTTAAAAGTCCCTGTCTTTATGCATTTGCTTTTTTGTATAGCCAGAGATCAAACTCAGAACTTGTCACCAGTCTAGCAAGTGTTGTATTTCCAAGCCACATTTCCAAACCTTCGGTCACATCTTTATTCACAGAACAAATGAAGCTATAGCAATTCTACATAGTAAATGCTGTACTAAATATTGGCTTCTTGTAAATTCATACTTTCCCTACATAAAAATTCCTTATCTCCAAGCCTATAGTTTTGTCATAAAATAGCAATCTCCATCTAAGTGTTTAATGAATGTTTTGGATGCCTAACTCAATCACCTACTTCATTGTTACATACCTGTTATAGTTTTTCCCTACCCACATATTATGTATGTTTCCTGGCAGATATCTATTAACTTAAATCTGTTCTTAAAGGTCTTTTATAGGGAAAACTATAATTATATCTCCAGTGCATTATTTACTTATTTGGTCCTGGGAATTGAACTTGGAACCTTGCACTTGCCAGGCAGGTGCTTATGCCACTGAGCTATATCCCCAGCCCTCTGGTGTGTTTTTGTTTTTGTTTTTAATGTTATCTCACATATGCCTGCATGTCCATTTTTATAGCATGTGAACTTTTATTTTCTGGTTGAAACTCACCCCAAACAAGGATTAGAGATTTCTCTTTTTCCTCTCATGGCCTGTTCTAAGGGACACTGGTAGACAGATAGGGTAATCACGAGCAGGCACTCCATGGAGCACAGCGGCTGTTGATACCTGGCGTGTTTGGGTGGGATTGTATTTTTTTTTTTTTTTTTTTTTGTCTTTTTTTTGGGAGACAGGATCTCACTGTGCAGTTCAAGCTGGCCTCAAACTCACTTTGTAGCTCAGGCTGGTCTTGAACTCACAACAATCCTCCTGTCTCAGCTTCCCAAGTGCTGGGATTACAGGCCTGCGCCACCATGCCCAGCTGGGATTGGATTTTTATACCAAGTTCTCTGCTTCCTACCAGATACACTTTTTTTTTTTTTAGAACATGAAAGAATCTATAATGATCTAATGATCATACAGCATATCTTCAGATGAGACCAGTGGTAGGGGATATATAGTTAAATAATAATAAACTGGCCAAACTTCCTATATTGTTACTTTGTGTTCTCTGTCAGAGTTCTTTTTGATGTGGAGAATGCAATAGTTTTGTAGAAGGCAGATTTTACATGCACTCTATGTGGGATTAGGGAGTAACATATTCTGGGCCAAGAGCTAATTTTTTCTACTTGTTTCTGTCATATAAATTAATTGCTGTGTGGTGATGGTTCATATGGAAACAAAATATTATCATGGATGTTTCCTAACAGAAAATTTTAGGCACTCCCATTGTTTATGGAAGATGTTACTTGGCAAAAATTGTTTCTTCCTTTAAATTGAAATGATAGATTTACACTTGTATGTGTAAATAGCTAACAAAAAATATTTATGATTAAACTAAATACTGGTTGCCACACTGAATTTTATACTCAGTACAGAATGGAAGCCTTATTCATTCACATTTTTCCTACCACTCTACAATCACATTCTGCATTTGTTGTACATCAAAAATCACAAGTTTTTAAAAAGCCAGGCCCTTGCAAAATTTTATTATCCTCAACTCAATATGAAAGTATATTCTTTGAGAGATTTAGTTACACTTAAACTGTTTTACATTTATTTATTTATTTATTTATTTATTTATTTTTTGTCTTTTTGAGACAGGGTCTCACTATGCAATTCAGCCTCAAGCTCACTTTGTAGCTCAGGCTGGTCTCGAACTCACAACAATCCTCCTGCCTCAGCCTCCCCAGTGCTGGGATTACAGGCATGCACCACCACACCCGGCTGTTTTACATTTAGATGTTCTTTTTTTTTTTTTTTTTTTTTGAGAAACCAGGGATTGAACTCAGACCCTTGCACTTGCCAGGGAAGTGCTTATTCCACTGAGCCAACTCCCAAGCCCCTGTTTTACATTTAAATCCAGAAAAATATTACACAAGTTTTGGTGCTAAAAATACTTTACTCACTAAATATTTGGGGGCTATTTACTATGTGTGATTAACAAAACAGTATCTTGTAGGATAGAAGAAATGCACAACTATGTCTTACAAAGAATGTCCTTCAAATAGTTAACTAGGCTGGGGAGATGGTATTTCTCTGGCAAGCACAAGGCCCTGAGTTCAATCCCTGGTTCCACCAAAAAACAGACAAACAAAAACAAAGGAACAAACAGCTAACTATTAAAACTGGGAGTGGTGGCACATACCTCTAACCCCAGCACTTGGAAGGCTAAGGCAGGAGGATTGCTGTGATTTCCAAATTGTCCTGGACCACAAAGGTGAGCTCAAGACCAGCCTGAACTGCATAGTGAGATCCTATTTGTTTCAAAAAGACAAAAAAAAATAAAAAGTTAACTGTTTGATTGAAGTAGATGTGTGGATGTGTAATACATAATAGTAAACTATGTGTCAACTTATTAATCAGCATAACCAAAAGTACTTACGCTGTGCTGGGGTACAGCTCAGGGCAATTGCCTAGTTTGTGCAAGGTCTTAGGTTCAATCCCTGGCACTGAAGAAACATTTTTTTTTTTTTTTTTTTGTCTTTTTGAGACAGGGTCTCACTATGCAGTTCAGGCTGGCCTTAAGCTCACTTTGTAGCTCAGGCTGGTCTCGAACTCACAACAATCCTCTTGCCTCAGCCTCCCGAGTGCTGGGATTACAGGCATGCGCCACCACGCCCGGCCTTGAAGAAACATTTTTAAAACTTAAAAAATAAAATAATTGCTTTCATGGAGTTACATTCTAATGGTGTTATAGGCAGCTGAATTAGATATAAATATTATAGTCAGAAGGGGCCAGCTCCTCAAGGAGACAAGATGGAGGACAAAGTGGCCTTGCAACTTGGAAGGGACAGACACTTCCATATGGGCCATACCCCAAGACCATGACAAAAGAGGAAATGTACATCTACATACATCCCCAGGGATGGGCAATTCTAAATAGGGCGTATCTTAGTTACTCTTCTCTCGTTGCTGGGGGCCGGTGGTACAGCTCAGCAGACTAAGCGCTTGCTTAGGTAAGCGTAGGGCCAGGGTTCGATCCCTGCTTCCGCTTGCTATGCGGGCCCCGCCTTCAGGTGAGCTGAGTCTGCGATGGAGTCCCGGCGTGGTAGCGTGTGCCTGTAATCCCAGCACTAGGGAGGCAGAAAGCAGGAGGATCACTATGAATGTGGGCTGCATAGTGAGACCCTGTGTCCAAAAAAAAAAAAAAAAAAAAAAAAAAAAAAAAAAAAAAACCTCCTCTCATTGCTGGGACAAATACCCAACACCCAAAATCAAAGAAGGAAAGGTCTATTAGCTCACAGTTACTGGAGATTTCAGTCCATATTCAGCTGGCTCCAAGGCAGAGGGGCACATGACAGAGAGCAATTCATGGTGGCAGAACAGCAACAACAAAGAGCAATTGCCAAAGAAAGTCTATCTCTCTGTCTGTTATATTACATTCAGGCTCTCTGCCCCAGGTTGGAGGAAGTACTCACACCCATAATCCCAACAGTACTAAAACCTATAATCCCGGCCTTAGATCACACATAATCCCACTGGATCATGAGTTAGTCACAAAGTCTAGAAGTCCCCAACCCATGACTACATGAGGCTTTGGGGAGACAACTAGACACAAACCATAACAGGGATTTATATTCTAAATAGGTTATGGGGCCACAGGGGAAAGTGATCACGATGTAGAGTTACCTAAGAAGAATCACATGGAGAGAAAATATTCTCTCAGGCTTTCACAGAAAGCAGATTGGTCAAGCAATGGCCATGACTCATCCATAAGGCTGACACTGGCAAAGGATCTACAAAGTGCAATACATGGTTACAGAATAAATCCTGAGGGTATGTGACTGACCTTATCAGATACAAAAGTTACATTGTTAGATAGGTCACGCTTTATCTTGGTCTTAACCATCCAGCAAACAAGTATAAAAATGAGGTATATAAAGTAAAGTCATATTAAAATGCTGAGCTGTGAAAGGCTCAAGTCAACAACTTCTGCGGATAACCCACTACTATTGTGGACTGCTGGACTGTGTTGGATTGTTTTGCTGAATTCATGGACCTATATATTTAGATGCCAATGAAATACCCATCTGTGATAAGACTAAACAAAAAAAAGGGGCTACAAAGCAAAGACCATTTTGTATTTGTATATACAAAATAGTCAGGATAGATATACAGCTACTTGCACTTAATTCAATGAGTAGAAAGATTTATACTAATAGTGTTTGGACAGGATATCCTAGCTACTTCTTATACTATGGATAACCACTAAGAAGATAACAATGTACAATGTATTAATTATTGAAACTGTCCTATTAATCAGTTTTGAAACTATCTCATTGCTATTTGTTTCTCAATAAAATAAAATAAAAGATATTCCTAATAGGCATCAGTCACCTTGAAAGAGCCCAAATGAGTCACTAGCCCAAACCCCAACAGGAGGATACCTTGTCCAGTATTCATGTTGGCTTGCTGCATGATTCACTTCCCCATTTGGTACTGGATTTAATCAATTTTACCTGAGCAATGGTGTTTGTAATCTCATTGGTTGACCATCATTTTGTCCCACCTCAATCCCACCTAAGTGAATTCCCATGTCCTCCACCACCTTAGACCTGCCTCACCACATGGTTTTCCTCTGTAAAAATCCCCAGAAGAGACAGCTTCCGGGGGAACACCCATTCAGGGCCCCCCTGTCCCTCTCTTGGACAGGAGCTTTCTTTCTCCCCAATAAATATATTCTTTTCATAACCTCTGTTTATTCCTAAAATTCATTCTTCAGTTTTAGAGAGCACAAACTCGTCCCAGGTACTTTTCAGGTCGGGAGATCATTTTTCCCCTGTATCATTTGGAGGTCAGCCACCTGAGGTCATTTGTTCCCTGGGTCAGTGCCGCAGTTTGAATTTCCCTTCCGAAACTTGTGCTGAAATTTGATTTGTGTTGATGGTATTTGGAGGTGGAGTCTCTGGGTATTGACTGTGATCCAGTAAAGTTGTCAGGATGGAGTCCTGATGGTACTGTTTGGTTTGGAAGAAAAAGAAGAGAGACCTGAATTGACACTCACTCTGGCCATGTGATGCCCTGTACCATGTCAGGGGGCGGCAGCAACGCCCACACCACTGTCAATACCAAGCTGTTGGCCTTCCTGGCCTCCAGAACCAAGAGCTAAATACATCTCTATGTTTCATAAATTACTCTGTCTCTTGTATTCAGTTATAGCAACAGAAAAAAAGTAAGACTTTTAGTTTATTTGAGCCAATGCTCTTTTATTCTTTCTCTAGTTAAAAGAATTGGATTACTGTGGTTTGTGTTAGAAAAACCTACTATATTATCCTTCTATCTTGTTCTAATTTTATCTGGAATTTGTTCTTAACTTTGGCACAGAAAAACATGTTATCAAATAAACTACTATCTTTTAAATGACCCTTTCCTCCAAATAGTAGCAAACTATTTGGAGGTCTTTAAAATGATTTTGCATTAGTACTCCCCAAATAATTGTGAAAAACTATGAATTCCCACATTACCTAGACTGGCATGGAAATATTCTTATGAGAAATCTAAGTATTTGTCAAGACTGTAATTTCTAGCATATCAAAATGATGTTTTATTTTTATTTATTTATTTATTTTGGCGGAACTGGGAATTGAACTCGGGCTCTTGTGCTTGCCAGGGAAGTGCTTATTCCACTGAGCCATTTCCCTGTCCCCCCAAAAAAATGATGTTTTAATACTTTATAAATCATTTTAAATCTAATTAGTATCAAACCATGTATACAGCAATTTGAGATCCATTCATTTTCACTTGTTTAAAAAACATATAAACAAGTTCTTTAATACTGGGAAATTTTTCTTATTTTTTCCACTTAAGTGCATATTATCATCTCATTTAAATACAGCCAGGCCCACTTCACTGCAGTGAAGGACCATAGAAACATCATGCAAAGTAATCCTAAGAATCAATAGGAAATATCATGATTTTTTTTTTTTTTTATGTCTTTTTGAGACAGGGTCTCGCCATACAGTTCAGGATGGCCTTTGTAGCTCAAGCTGGTCTTGAACTCACAACAATCCTCCTGCTTCAGCCTCCCAAGTGCTGGGATTACAGGCATGCGCCACCACGCCCGGCATTGGAAATATCATGATTGCCCTGTGACTTTTACATTTTTTTTTGGTTAGAACATTAAAACCTTGTTACTATCTCTTATAGGGACATGGTCAGGCATGCTGGTGAACACCTGTAACCGCAGCACTTGGGTGGCTGAGGTAGAAGGATAACGGTGCATTTAAGACCTGCCTTACAGTAAGGTAAGACTCTGGGCTGGGGAGATGGCTCAGTGGAATAAGCGCTTCCCTGGCAAGCACAAGGGCCTAAGTTCAATCCCTGGTTCTGCAAAAAAAAAAAAAAAAAAAAAAGAATTTAAGTGTTTTCCTTCTTAAAAAAAAATCCTTACCTAGAGAGGTTTGGGCTGAGATTGAAGCTCTAGGTGAGATGTGAAACTTCGAAGATTGGATGAACTCCCAGCATGCTCTCGGGGCCATCTCTGAGACCTCCTCTCGCTGAGGTCCTCAGCCAGCATGGCTTCCTCTGGGGTCTCTATTGCAGTCTCTCCCGGCCTGTCACAGTGCATCCCTGCACCGAGCTCCCCAGCTGCTGCACATGTTCAGTAACTTCAGTGGCGGCAGCTGCACATGTTCAGTAACTTCAGTGGCGGCAGCGTCACAGGCCAGATGTTTCTCCTTCATCTCTGTTTGATTCTCAGGGGAGGGGAACAAGAGAGGGTGGAGAGGGAAGGGAAAGAAGGGAGAAGGAAAAAAATAAGAAAAGAAGGAAAACGTGGAAACAAAGCCTTGTAAATAGAGAGAGGAGGAGGGGTGAAAGGGAGGGTGGAAGAATAGGGAAAAATCAAGTTACATCACATACAGACACAGATCCTCGAGGAGTGTGAGCTTTATGCATATCTAAAATGTACAACAAAATCTAATATAGAAAACAAAGTAAAATAAAAGATCCTAATTTCATTTGGGTTTTTTTTTTTTCCGCAAATGACTTTATCACTATTAGAAATCTGGATCTTAAACAGATTCTTGGGCTGGCGGTTCATATCCATCCGCTTGTTCAACTTTAGCTCCAATCTCATCCCCAGTAGCCTTTCCAGAGCTACTACCTTCATCATGAAGCTCCATGAGTTTTCCCAATTCAAACTTGGGCTTCTTCAGTATTTTTACTTTTCCGACGCAGACATCATGAAGAGGGTAGATAGACTGGCAAGGCTTTTCTGTGTCTTTCTCAGTGCTGTCTGGAATCAATTTATTGACCTCTTGCTTCACGTCATTTGTCTGCACCTCCCGGGTCATGATTTCCATCATCTTCTCCCAGATCTGGCGGACCTGTTGGTGCTGAGCATGAGAGGTCTTCCGTATGATTGTTGCATGTTTTACTAAAGCCAGCACAGAACAGTTGAAGCAAATAACCATCGGTGGTTTTGACAGCAACATGAGCTTTGATCATGGCCTGCCATTTCCTGACATGGAACACATGTTGTCACAGGTGAGGTCCATACACAGAAGTTAGTCAGGCAGTTTTTGCTCTGAACATCTTCAGTAAGTAGCTTGAATTTTCTAAAGGCAACTTCATCATTCTGCAGATCAGCAAGGCTCACTTCAAACACACAGCCTTTGAGCCCATCAGATGCAGTTTTGGTTCTTTGAGTTCTGGTGACGAGTGTTTTCCCAATAGTTCTTATGTTGAACATCGCCGGGGCCTTCACATCATCCCAGTCTTTTTTAGAACATGGATCAACCACTTTCTTCTAGGCTTCTTTTTTTGCTGCCTTTCATAAGATGCTTGCTCTTGCCTACCGCCATGGTGCTGCTCAGAGAGCAAGATTTTAATTTCATTTGAAGCACTGTCTTCTTTATTTTTTTGCTACACTTGCATCTTTGTGAACAAAGGATACCAAACTTCTTTCAATGATCTGTTTTTGTAAAACATCGCAATGAATTGTCAAAGTGGTAAGTCAAGGAAAGTTTTGCCTTCTCTTTGTGAATAAAAACCTGAACCCAGGGGCCAGTCTCTGGGAGACTTTGAAAGAAGATATCTGATTGGTCACCGATGCCATGGTCATCTGTTATTTGCGTGCAATTTACAGACAGAAGAGCCTTCAGGGAAGTGTGCGTGTTCTGTGCTTGCTCAGCACACTGAATACGGTCACTGAAGATGGGAACCTGTTCTTAGAGGACTGGTGCTATTTAAACTATGGTAACTAAAATTCATACATACTAAAAATTTTAAAAGAAAGGATTATTATACTTGAACATCTTGTATTCATCACTTCAACCTCCGTAACAAAACTGAACATAAATTAAATATCAAATGTTATATGTTCTTGGGCCAGACAAATAGCTCAGTGAATTAAAGTGCCTTCTTAGGCAGATGCAGGGAGTTCCACCCCAGCTGTGCTGTGCTGGCCCCACCTCCAGGACACTCTGAGAGGGCTACAAAACGGGGTGTGGTGGCACGTGCCTGTAATCCCGACACTTGGGAGGCTGTAAACAAGAGGAGCACTATGAGTCCGATCTACGCAATGAGACCCTGTACACCCTGTGCTAAAAAAATATATATGTTCTTGAGTGTTTTTTGTTTTTCTGAGGGGTTTACATTTTATTGGAAACCTTAAATACTCTTCAGACACAGTATGTCTTCAATTGAGGCTCTTGTACGGCCTACACAGAAACTGGTTTCAGGGTTAACAGCAAAGTGAAGGGCAGGACAGACGAAAGCTTATTCTGGCAGGAGGCTCTCATGGCACATGCTCTTTGGCCAGCTATCAGCTTTTGCCACAGCTTCTTCAGTGGGTCCCACCATGTAAAAGGCCTGTTCTGGGAGATGGTCCTAGTCACCTGCCAAAATCTGCTGGAACCCTTTGATGGTCTCCTTCAGGGGTACCAGCTTCCCATATGCCCTGTGAAGACTTCAGCAACCTGGAATGGCTAAGACAAGAAACGCTGTATTTTCCGTGCTCAGGACACAGTCACCTTGTCTTCCTCAGAAAGTTCATCCCATACCCAGGATGGCAATGATGTCTTGGAGGGATTTGTAGTCCTGAAGGATCTTTTGCATCCCAAGGGGAACAGCATAACGCTCACTTGCCAACAATGTGAGGATCCATGATGCAAGAGGTGGAGTCCAGAGGATCCAGGGCTGGATAGATACCCAGTGCAGCAGTAGCACGGGGCAGCACGGTAGTAGCATCCAAATGGGCAAAAGTAGTAGCAGGGGCTGGGTCACTCAAGTCATCAGCAGGGACGTAGATAGCTTGTACAGAGGTGGTAGATCCTTTCTTGGTGGTGGTGATTCTTTCTTTCATAGTACCCATGTCAGTCGCTAGGGTTGGCTGATAGCCTACAGCAGAAGGAATTCTGCCCAGTAAGGCAGACACCTCTGAGCCAGCCTGGGCGAAGTGAAAGATGTTATTGATAAACAGCAGTACATCTTGACCTTCTTGGTCTCTAAAATATTCGGCCACAGTCAGTCCAGTCAGGGCTACCCAGGCACGAGCACCAGGTGGTTCATTCATTTGACCATATACTAACGCTGCCTTTGAGGTAGCATCTTTTAAATTTATTACATCAGATTCAATCATTTCATGATATAAGTCATTGCCTTCTCCGGTCCTCTCACCAACACCAGCAAACACAGAGTAACCACCATGGGCTTTGGCAACATTGTTGATTAACTCCATGATCAATACTGTCTTGCCAACTCCAGCACCACCAAACAGCCCAATTTTGTCACCTTTGGCATAGGGAGCTAGCAGATCCACAGCCTTGATCCCAATCACCAGAATTTCCTGCTCAACACTCATCTCCATGAACTCAGGAGCCTCAGCATGAATAGGATAAAATTGTTTGGTTTTGATAGGCCCTCTCTCATCAATAGGTTCTCCAATGACCATGCTCAGGGCTGGGGAGATGGCTCAATGGAATAAGTGCTTCCCTGGCAAGCACAAGGGTCTGAGTTCAATCCCCAGTTCCGAAAAAAAAAAAAAAAAAAAAAAAGACCTATATAAGAACACACACTAGAAAATATTTTTGAGCCAGGGAGATGGCTCGGTGGAATAAGTGCTTCCCTAGAAAGCGCAAGGGCCTGAGTTCAATCCTTGGTTCTGCAAAAAAAAAAAAAGTGTGCGTGCGAAAATATTTTTGGGCTG
>PVKA01021239.1:24017-39029 GCA_004027165.1 Ctenomys sociabilis | reverse complement strand
AAAAAAAAAAAAAAAAAAAAAAAAAAAAAGATGAAATCTGGTATGTCTCTTTTTGGGTGTTGAAGATCTTGCCCTCCTAGTGTCTGGGTTTCCGCAGCTGCTGCTTGTTGAAGGAGGAATCAGTGAGGTGCTTGGGGATTTTCACTTTGCTGATGTCAATTTTTGTAGAGGTGGCAATGACAAATTTCTGGTGTGTTCTTTGTAGAGGAACACAATTAAGGCTAAGAGGCCCAGTCATAAATAGCAAGCCTCTGGGCAACTGCTTCAGATGACACTCTTGCCTCTGTGACACCTGGTGAGGATGATTAAAATGGTGCCAGGAGTGATGGAGTGATGCCAGCTCAAAAGTTTCCTCACATGTTGACTAAAGGGTTTCCTGTCATGGCTCAAGAGTTTTCGGGGCACATCTTTAGTAGCATAGTATCTTGGCATTTTCTGAAGCTTAACCACCCAGGTACCACCATTCTTGTCCTTACCAATTGGTTTTTGTAATCCCACCAAGAACTTTCTCCATTTTCTTCTTAATCTTTGATTTAGCAGCTGTGTACTTGTACAAAGACTTTCTGGAATACATAGCAGATTGGGAGTGTCTACCTATTCTTTTAATCAGGACAGAATTTCAGCTGCAATGGGACTGCCCCTGCTTGCACTGTTTTGCCTTCACCTTACCCTTTTACCAGTGTCACTGGCAGCAGCCTTTTAGTGTCTGGCTTCTAAGTTTTTTCCCATCTTGCAAATGGGAAAGCCCTGCCCGCATTTCTACTGCCTTCTAGGTTCTTGGCTCTTGTACTGCTACCTCCTCCTTCCTCCAGGACATCCTTTCCTATCTTAAAAATTTAGGTATATATTTATTATTTTAACTTAATTTTATTTATTTTTCTTTTTGAGAAACTCAAAAGAAACTTTTTGAGAACTCACTATGCAGTTCAGGCTGGCCTTAAGCTCACTTTGTAGCTCAGGATGGTCTCGAACTCACAACAATTCTCCTGCCTCAGCCTCCCAAGTGCTGGGATTACAGGCCTGCGCCACCACGCCTGGCTATTTATTTATTTTTGCAGTACCAAGGACTGAACTCAGGACCTTATGCTTGCCAGGAAGATGCTTGTTCTATGGAGCTATCTCCCTGGCCTGGTTTATTTGAGACTGGGTCTCAGTAGGTTATTTCATTGCCTAGTCTGTGCTTGAACTTGCAATTCTACCCCCTAGTCTTCAAAGAGTGCTGGGATCACAGGTGTGTATCATCATATCTGGCTAGATCATCAATTCTTTAATCCGCTATTTGGCCAGCCCTAGATCATCAATTCTTGCTCAAGTTTTTCCCCTGCCTGCTCTACAACTGTGGCCAGCTCCTGCAATGATGCGGTCAACCCCTAAGAATCTCACTTTGTTCTTTACATTATTTTCTTAAAAAAAAAAAAAAAAAATTATATACACACACACACACACAAATATATGTATGTGTATATATATATGTATATATATATATGTATATTTACTTATTTACTTGGTACAGGGTCTCGCTATGTAGCTCAGACTCATAGTGGTCTTCCTGTCAGCCTCTCCAGCTCTGGGATTACAGGTGTACACTGGGTGGTTGATTGCGGGGCTGGCATGGCATGATGTACTAGGGATCATACCTGGGTCCTTGTGCTTGCTAAGTGGGTGCTCAGACCACCAGGCTTCCTCCCAGCCCCTCTCCCTACTTTTTTACTCACCAGCATGCATGTGCAGGGACATATACACATATGGAGTCATGAACTGCACAACAATGTTTTGATCAGTGATGACTTATCTGTATAACAGCTGTGTCACAAGACTTTTTGAGACAAGGTCTTGCTGTGTAGTACAGGCAAGAACTGTAGAGATTAAATGCCACTAAGGGTGGGCTGGGGAGATGGCTCAGGGGAGATGGCCTTAGTTCAATCCCTGGTTCCGCAAAAAAAAAAAAAAAAAAAAAAAAAAGAAGCTACTAAGTATAGGAAGTAGCTTTCATACTTAAAAATGTTATTCACAGCTGAGTGTAGTGGTACCTGCCTGTAATCTCAGCACTCAGGCTGATACAGGAGGACTGTGTGTTTGAGGCCAACCTGGGCTACTGAGTTCTAGGTCAGACTAAACTACACAGTAAGACCCTGTCTCAAAAACAAACAAAAAAGAAATTATCAGGAGTTTTGCAAATCGGTTAATCTGATCTACAAGAGCCCTGTATGACTCTAGTTGTTTTATTCAAAACATCTACCTTCTAGCTCAGATTCCAATGCAGCAGCAGGCCACATCTTTCCCTTGAGCCCTACCTGCCATTGACAGGCCAGGTCCGCGTGATGTCGCTCACGTAGCAGGAAGACTCACAGCCTCCATCCAGGAGCACCATTTCCCCATCCTGAACAAAGGAAAGGGTGACATGAAGGATTTCACAAATCCTCTTATCTTAGAATATGCTCTTTATTTTTATTTCTAAAATTATTTATGCATTTATTTCTTTGGTATAGGGTCTCACTATGCAGCTCGGGCTCATAGTGATCCTCCTTTCTCAGCCTCGCCAGTGCTGGGATTACAGGCATGTGCTAACAACCCAGTTTCGGTGGCTGTTATGCAGTACTGGGGACCAAATCTGGATCCTTGTGCTTGCCAGGCAGGCCCTTAGACCACTGAGGTATCTCCTCAGCCTAATGCTCTTTATTATTTATTTTTTTGTACTGGGTACTGAACTCAGGACATTGCACTTGCAAGGCAGACACTTATCCCACTGAGCTATTTTTTTTTTAAGAAAGCTCTAATCTAAAGATTCATCTATGGTTTCTTCTCATGAGAGATGAAAAGGAACCTAAACTTTTTAATATTATTATTATTATTAGTGGTACTGGGGATCCAAGTTGGGACCTTGTGCTTGCCAGGCAGGTGCTTATGCCTCTGAGCTAAATTCCCTACTCCTGCAAAGTTTGCTGATCATGCCAAAAGCATGGCAGTGTCTGGTGCCCAGAAGCCTAGGCTCTGGAATTATCAGGGGAAGGCATTTGGCATTGTAAATGTGACTATTTGTTACAGATCCCACTTCAGTCAGATCACTTACTCCACTTATGTTAGCACAACTACCCAGTCACTTTACTTAAGAATATCATTTTCTTCTGCTCTCTGTTATATGTGGGAAAGAAGACACTTCTGAGTGCATCTTTAATTTATTAACCGTCATAATCTATTTATGTCTATAATCTATATACATTATTAATTAGACAAGGCATATATTATTTATTTATTTGTTTTTTTTTTTTTTTTTTTTTTTTTTTTTTTTTTTTTTTGTCTTTTTGAGACAGGGTCTCGCTATGCAGTTCAGGCTGGCTTTAAGCTCACTTTGTAGCTCAGGCTGGTCTCGAACTCACAACAATCCTCCTGCCTCAGCCTCCCGAGTGCTGGGATTACAGGCCTGCGCCACCACACCCGGCTTTATTTATTTATTTGGTACATGGTCTTTCTATGCAGTTCAGACTCAGTGATCCTCCTGTCTCAGCCTCCTCAGCACTGGGATTATAGGTGTGCACCAGCACGTCCAGTTTGTTTTTTTTCCTTCACATTTACTACTTTCTTGTTCTTACATTTACTTATTTTTTTGCAGTACCAGGGATTGAACTCAGGACCTTGTGCTTACCAGGCAGGAGCTTATGCTGCTGGGTTATATCCCTAGCCCCTTTTTCTTTTTAAATCTCTCTCTCTTTTTTTTTTTTTGCAATACTGGGGATTGAACTCAGGACCCTGTGCTTGCCAAGCAAGCACTTATTCTGCTGAGCTATCTCTCCAGTCCCTAGCATGTCTAGTTTTGATGGCCTGCACAGCATGCCTGGGGTTCCCGGGCCAGCACACCATGTGGTACCAGGGATTGAACCCAGGTCCTTGCACTTGCCAGGCAGGCCAGGCAGGCGTTTAGACTACCAAGCTATATCCCCAGCCTAAGGCATATCTTTTTTTGGGGAGGCCTTTTTAATACCTACATCTAAGTGCAAACTCTGGCACACAGTAGTGGTTAAGAGAGTATGTATATGAAAAATAGATTTGTTTTTGTTGTGACAAGATGGAATTAATTTTCTAATAAGAAACAATTAGATCATGGATAATATGTTTTATAAAATGTAGATATATAGGAAATATCTTTTTTTTTTTTTTTTTTTTTTGAGATAATCTATCACTATGTAGTTTTGGCTGATCTTGAACTCACTATGTAGCCCAGCCTAGCCTCAAACTTGCAGCAATCCTTCTGCCTCAGCTTCCTGAATGCTGGGATTACAGCCATGGCCACCAAGCCCAAGTCAATACATGTGCTGTTTATTTTTAATTTTTTTTTTTGCAGAACTGGGGATTGAACTCAGGCCCTAGAGCTTGCTTTTTAAATGAGTTGATTTGCAAAATCAGATTAGTGAGCTTTCTTCTGGATCATTTGAACCTTAGGGAGCAGCACTGAAGGGCATGTTGCATACCTTGATGAGCTGATTATTTTTCACGTAGTGCAAAGTGTTCGACCGGTTCCCGCCAGCAACCACAGGTGGGTAGGCCAGGATGTCTGCTCCACGTGCCCGGCATTCAAACTCAAACTGTGGAGAACAGTGAGGTGTGAGCAACACAATCCGCATCTCTTCGGGCCAGGCCAGCTTCAAAGCCTCTGCCTCCACAGCAGCGCTTGCTGGAAGCCATGACCACAGCACTGCACACTGTGTCCAACCAAACCTGAACACTGCTCTTCACACATCTATTTCCCACACTGTGTGCAACATATCTATAGTCTGCATGTGCTGTCATTCCCCACAGTCCTGTTATTTAACTTCATTATTAAATCTATTGTCTTGTGAGAGTTATTTTCCAAATTCCTATGAATTTCAAATTCAGTCCAGAAGAGGATAAAGAAAATCTCCAAGGAGGGCTACTATTTGTTCTTGCTTAGCTAAATTACAAAATATGTGTTTCATTTTTTTTTTTTTTTTTCCAGAATCAGGGATTGAACTCAGGCCCTTGAGCTTGCCAGGGAAGCGCTTATTCTACTGAACCATTTCCCCAGCCCCTGGGTTTCATTTTTATTTTTGGTAGTACCAAGGATCAAATTCAGGACCTTGCACTTGCCAGACAGGCATTTATTTTCACTGAGCTATCTCCCCGGCCCCTTGGGTTTCATTTTTAACACATGCTCTAGATTACTAGTTTATTTTATTTTATTTTTTATTTTTGGCAGTACCGGGGATTGAACTCAGGACCTTGCGCTTGCCAGGCAAGTGCTTATTCTACTCAGCTATGTCCTGGGCCCACTAATACTAATTTCATATTAAAACAGAAACACTAAATCTGTTGGAAGAGCAGGTACAACACTTGAACACTTGGGAGGGCCAGGGAGATGGCTCAGTGGAATAAGGGCTTCCCTGGGGGCCTGAGTTCAATCCCCAGTTCCGCCAAAGTAAAAAAAAAAAAAAAGAAAAAAAAAGAAAAAAAAAGGAATTGTTGGGAGCGGTGCCCACATAAAACAGCTCGTTGCTGTCCTGCAGTCTCCTCCCAGAAATATCAAGGCTAACGGCACAGCTTTGCTGTCCTGCAGTTTCCTCCCTGACATATCCAGACTAACGGCCTTGAGCCATATCGGCCCGTCCTGGGAAACAGGAGGGCCTGATGGAAAGGAGGGCTGCCTGGCAACAGAGCAGAATTGGCTGTAGAATGCTATGTGACTGTTAGTGATTGGCTTAGCTATACTATATAATCTGCTATACTTCCGCAATAAAGAGAGATCTCCCCTTCTAAGAAGAAGGCAAGGTGTGTCTGAGTCTTCCTTTCTGCGCCGGACAAGGAATATCACATACCAAGAACACTTGAACACTTGGGTACAGGCAAAGACTTTATGAACAAAACCCCCATCACATAGGAATCAGACACTTATTAAAAAGCGTTTTCAGAGCCTGCCAGATATAGCTCAGTGGACTAAAGTGCCTGCTCAGGCAGAGCACAGCAGCCAGGTTCTATCCCCAGCATATAGTGTTAGCCCTGTCCTTGGGGCATGCTGAGATGGGATTGAGACTGGGCGTGGCCTCTCTCTCATACACACACACACACACACACACACACACACACACACACACACACACACACACACGCGCGCCTGAAATCCCAGTGGTTGGGAGGCTGAAAACAGAAGAATCACTGAGTCTGATCTATGTAGTGAGATACCGAAGATCCTGCAGACCCTGTACCAAATACATAAAAAATAAATAAAAAAGCTTCTGCGCAGTGAGAAAAACCACCAACCAAGTGAACAAATAATGGGAAAAAATTCCTGTAGGTATTTGGACTAAGACCTAATATATATATAAAGAATTAATTATCTTTTTTTGTTGTTTTTTGGTAGAACCAGGGATTGAACTTAGGAACTTGCGCTTACCAGGGAAGTACTTATCCCACTGGGCCATCTCCCCAGCCCTATATAAAGAATTAAAATAATAAAAAAATCAGAATTCCCCCCCTCAAATGGGCATTTGAGATAAATATTCACTTGTCAGATAAAGTAGAAACATTAAATACATAAAAAAAGTTTCACATCATTGGTTATTCAAGATATACAAATTAAAACAATGAGATTCTATGTCACTTCAGAAGCAATGGCTGTTATCAAGAAATCACAGTAACAAATGCTGCAGGAGCTGTGGTGAAAAAAGGAACCCTTCTCCACTGTTGGTGGGAGAGGAGATTGGTCCAATCACTGGAAATCAGTGTGGAGACTCCTCTAAAAACTAGGACTTAAGAGGTTCCATTCGATCCAGCTATTGTTCCCTTCAGTTATCTTCCCAAAAAATTAAGAGGGGCCAGGGAGACAGCTTGGCAGCCTACACACCTGCCTGGCAAGTGCAGGGACCTAAGTTTGATCCCCAGTATTTCATGCTATGCCAGGCCCATGCCAAGTTGGTCACTGAAACTAGGTGTGGTGGCACACACCTGTAATTCCAATGCTGGGGGACACTGAAAGAGGAGGATCATGAGTCCAAGTTGCATAGTGAAATTCTACAGCCACCCCCTACAAAAAAAAGAATTAAAAGCATCATGCCACTGTGAAATATGCACATCTATGTTTATAGGGACAGTTTTTAATAGCTAAATCTTGGAAACAGCCCAAATGGCCATCAATTGATAAATGGATAAAAAAGATGCACTTTTCTTTATACAACAGCGCACTACTCTGCCATATCAGACCAGCTTGAGACATTTCTAGCTAAATGGATGCACCTTGAGACCATACTCCTAAGTGAAATAAATCAAAAGTGTAAATAAGGACCAAAATGTTTAATAGATATTGGGAAATGTGTTTAAATGAGAAGGGAATAAGGACAGGTAGAGGGAGGAAAAAGGGGAAGTGAAAAGAAAAAAAAAGGAAGGGAAATGTGAAAACAAAGCTTTTGTAAATAGGGAGGGGAGGAGGGGTTGAAGGAAAGGAGAACTTAAAAAAAAAAAAAAAAGAGCAAAATATATGATGTACAGGTATGAATTCCCAACAATGAAAGTTATAATGTGGATCTAAAATGTACCAAATTACCCCCCCTCTCCCATTACTCGTTTCAACCTTTCAAAGGAGTGTTGATCTGCATGCTCTGGACAAGTGAGGATGCCAGGTTGCTGGGCCGACTGCAGAGCGGTTCATCCACACTAGCCAAGTGCAGCCGCAGACCCATCTTCCACCGCTCAGCCTTTTCTAAAAATTTTATTTATTTATTTAAATGTATTTAGTATAGGGCCTACAGGGACTCATTACATAGATTGGACTTGTAGTGATCCTCCTGTTTTCAGTCTCCCAAATGCTGGGATTACAGGTGTGCGCCACCACACCCAGTCTCAATCACCATCTTTTTTTCTTTTTTTTTTTGGTATTCCTTTTTTTCTTTTTTTATTAATTCATTTACCATCTTAATGCACCCTGTGGGGCTGGCACAGCATGCCAGGAATTGAACCCTGGCCATTGTGCTCTGCCTAAGCAGGTGCTTTACTCTGCTGAGCCATCTGGCCAGCTCTCTTTCTTTTTTTTTAGCCTTTCTTTCTTCATTTGCTCTGCTTCTCAATTCTCTTCCTCTAAGTGTAGCAGTGCCTGCTTTAGACTCTTGCGCTGAGCTAAGGCTAAGAATGCATGCAAAGCAGAGGGGCTCTGAGGTTGGGCATGAGGCCCAAGAGCTGCTGTCCACCAGCAGAGCCCATGTGGCTCCTTTCCCAGCTCACCTTGGCATACAGGAAGGCTTCCTCCACAGGAGCTTTACTGGCAAACATGGTTTCTGTGAAAGCCTGAAAATACAGAAGGACAAGAACAGTCTCATTTTTACTGTGCTGCCAACTCAAACATTCAAAACACTGCAGTTCAAATTTTTAAAAAGAGCTATCCCCCTAGTTCTGTCAGTCTAAAGTTGTGACTGAGTGGATACAATATAGGTTTCAAGAGGGGAATAAAACTGCTTTCAGGATCATGTGGCTGATGACAAATTCAGCGGAAGGATGCCCAAGTCTCCTACTCGAAACAGACCCTGCAGAATAGATAGCCAAACTGAGCCGGTCCTATGGTTCTGTGCAAAGCCTATGCTGCACTGCACTGTGTTAAGAGACCAGACCTGTTAGGAGCCAGGGAACCTGGAGCGCTAGCACCCTATTAAGGGTGGGAGGAGGGGGTATGGCCCTACTTTGGGCAGACACAGTGGTCCTCCTCTCCGCTGCATGGAGACATGTATGAGGACTGTGGATAATTAATCTGCTGTCACCTTGCTCTCACACTCTGCAGCCTCTAGAACCATGACGAAGTGAAGTGAGCCAGTCAGGCTCCTTACAGCAGAACAGCTGTCTCAGGAAGAAAAGAAGGAAGTCCCCAGGGGGCAAATTGTCCTGAGAACCAATCCCTTATATAGGCATTTTTTGGTAAGCCTTAAACCTTTGTTGCAGTGTATATGCTTATAATTCATTAATCCACTTTATTTGAAAAACTTTTGTTTCTTTCATTCATACTATTTTTCATAACTATGGCTATGATGGGTAGGCCACAAATTTATCTCTGTTTACTATCAGTCAATGTGAAAAGGGAAACTGGCAGCTACACAACTGCCAGTGTCTGCTGGATAAAAACAAACCCATTTCAGAGTTATGAGGCACCATACTACCCCAAGAAAAAGATTTCTTCCAAGCTGCTAACACTATGACCTCTGACAGATGCAACCCCAAAGGCTGTTTTCAATGATGTTTCTCTCCCTGTGAGGAATGGAGTCATCATGTATTGCAAACACGTACTTCAAAAAGAAAGAAAACCGCAACAAAAAGAATGTTTTTTAGGTCAGGGAGATGGCTCAGTGGAATAAGCACTTCCCTGGCAAGCACAAGGGCCTGAGTTCAATCCTCTATTCAGACCAAAAAAAAAAAAAAAAAAAAAAAGAAGTTGTTTACTTGTTCGTTTTATGTATTTGGTACAGGGTCTCACTATGCAGATAGGACTTGTAGTGATCCTCTTGTTTTCAGCCTACCCAGTGCTGGGATTATAGGTGAGCACCACCATGCCCAGTCTCAGTCCCCGTCTCAGCCATCCTGTAGGCGGGGCAGGCATGGCATGCCAGGGATCAAACCCCAGTCACTGTACTTGCCTAAGCAAGTGCTTTAGTCGGCTGAGCTATCTGGCCGGCCAATGATCTTTTTACTAACTTTCTTTTGAATGCTTACTGAATGGGGCAGAGAGGTTTTGAAGTATGCTCTGTTTTTCCCCTCTTTTTGACATAAGGTCTCACTATGCAGTTCAGGCTGGCCTTAAGCTCACTTTGTAGTTCAGGATGGTCTCGAACTCAAAACAATCCTCCTGTCTCAGCCTCCTGAGTGCTGGGATTACAGGCATGCACCACCACGCCTGGCTTGAAGTCATGCTCTTTTACATTCTATGCTGTGTAAACCACAAGACAGGCAATATTACTCTCATTATGGTTGTGGAAACTAAGGCCTGGTGAGGGCTAGTGACCTTGCCAAAGGACACAGCACGGCACTTACACACAGGTGTGTCTGCAGTTTTCACATTTGGCCTCCCTGCAGAAGATTCAGGGACTAGGTAGATACAAGATAGGGAGAAACAACTAGTGAGCATATTTTATTTCCACCCAAAGTAATAAGCTACATGTTAATATGAACAACAACAACAAAAAAAAGAGTACCAGAGGAAGGTCAGGATTGGTGGCAGTGAAACAAAAGTTCTAGTCACTAAGGGAAATGGGTTGAGTAGGCAGTCTTTCTGTATCTAGTGCACTGGACGCTTTGTTTCTTTTTTTGAGATAGAATTTTGCTATGTAGGTTAGGCTACATATAATCCTCAGGATCCTCCTGCCTCAGCCTATTAGGTGCTGGAATTACAAGGGTGCTCTACAGTACCAGTTGAGAACCTCTGTTTGAGTATTAAAAAAACTAGAGGGCATACAATGAAAGGATAGCAAAATGAGGGAAAATACAGCATAGGAGGAAAAGTTAAAGACAGCAGAGACTTTAGGAAGACTAAAGGCAGCACAGAAAAGCAGCTTTCAAGTATCTGTGTGCAGCTGGGTATGGTGGTGCATGCCAGTAACCCCAGCACTCTGGAAGGATGAAGTGGGAGGATCCCATTTGATCCCAGACTGGGCAACTTTATCAAAACTATCTCAAAGTGTGAAGAGGACTGGGGATGTAGCTCAGGTGAAGGCCATGGGCTCAATCTGCAGTAAACCTCACCACATCACAAGACAGCCTTAGCCTTGTCTGTGAGGGTTAATTCCAGCAGCCCGAGGCAGTGATCCTGGCCAAAGCCAGAAACACAGCCACTAAGTGTTGCTAACTGTTTCAGAGTAGTTAGTATCAGCTCCTCAGTCCTGACAGCAGCCACATTAATTTTGAGTCTTCTGTGCATCACTGGAAGCTCCTGGGCTGTGACAGGAAGTGCAGTCTGATTGGTCTCACTAGGGAGGACAGCAGGAGCCGTACCTGACCTCCCCGGATGCCTTCTTCCAGACTGCCATTGGCTGTGATCCTTCTCCCTTTTTTTTTCAGCACCAGGACCTTTGCACTGAGCTCAGCCCTCAGACCCACCCCTTTTTTAATATAGAGTCTTGCTAAGTCAGTGAATTGCCCAGGCTGGACTCCAACTTTGCGGTCTTCCTGCCTTAGCTTCCCAGAAGACTGAGATTACATGCATATAAGCACAGTCACTGTGCCTAGCAGCTGTGATACTTTATTGCTGTTTCTATATTGAGCACTCTCCCCATAATAACTGCAGATCTGTAAGCACAGTCACTGTGTCTTTAATAAAAGAATGCTGTTTAACTGCCATGATTAATGAAACTAGCTTTGGAAGTGAGAATACTGGGCACAAAGCACATGCCTATAGTCCCAGCTACTGGGGAGGCTGGGGCAGGAGGATGGCAAGTTCAGTTCAGCCTGGCCAACCTAGTGAGACCATGCTACAATTAATATTAAAATAAAGCAGAAATGGCTGAGGATGTAGCTTAGTGGTAAAATGCCCGAGTTCAAATCCCAGTATCTGAAATATAAGAATACATAGAAGAGAGCTAACAAATTTCATTTTTATTGTGATGAAATTTACATTACATAAAAGTAACATAGAGAGAAATTGTAGAGTCAGGGGGTATATAAATAGAAAGGGAAAAAATAGAATATGGTCTCATTAGGTATTCTAGCTAATCCTGACTAGAAGGAGTCAAAAAACAAACTTTCCTAGAGAAATTCCCTTAGGAAATACATCAAGGATGGGCACAGAGAAAGAGAAAAAAACAGACAGAACACCAAGTGACTCTGGGACTTGCACCAAGAAATCAGAAAAAGGGCTGATAGGTAGGACACAAGTGATAAACCATCCCTACCTCCAATTGAAGATAGAGAAAACAAAAGGGAGGGTTAATGTTAAGGTACAATGTACTCACACCTATACACTAACACCCACAGACATGCATGTGTATTCATTCTAGGGTCAATACAGAGTACAACAGAATCCACCCCCCCAACTCTAAACCAAGAATAAGGCACTCCCTTGACAACTAGCCAACCACCTAAGAGATAAGGCCTTAAAAGGTACATCAATGACAAGTGAACAGACAGGAAGAAGCTGCATGTAGATCACAGCAGAAGTTTTGGGAGGCAGAGGTGCTCAGAAGCCAATCCAGTTATGGCAAGTTCCAGGTGGGGGGAAAGGGTCTGACACTGCCCCTCATAAAAGCAGCTGTGAACAAAGGTTCATGAGTCCCCATCTTTCTGGAGCTCCCTAACCTGATTCTTTCTTATCCCAGTATCTATCCTCTCCTCTCTCTTCCATTTCCTCTTTACAAATAAAATGTCTTCGTTAAACTTTTTCCCTCTACTCTTTTATTGGGACTGAGTTTATGATCCTGGTTGGCTTCTTGGACAGCACAGGAGCAGTGCTTGCCTTCCAGATATGACATTTTTGGTTTTCTGACCAGGAGCCAGATGTGACAAAATGAGTAATTCAGTGGTACTCAGTACATTTACAATGTTTTGCAAACACTACTTATTTCTAGTTCAAAACATTTTCATCACTCTCCCCCAATTAGCATTTGTAATCCTTGTTCTGAAAATACAACCTTGGTATCCACTAATCTGTCTATAGATTTACTGGTTCTGGATAGTACATATAAATTGAGTTATATAAAATGTAAATTATGTGTCTTTTTTGTGTGTGTGTGTGGTACCAGGGATTGAACTCAGGGCTTTGAGTTTTGCCAGACAGGTGCTTATTCTACTGAGCTATCTTCCCAGCACCATGTTTGTCTTCTTTAACTTAGCAGATTTTCTTATTCTTGGCTTTTTTTTTTTTTTTTTTTTTAAGTTTGTGCTGGCCTTGAACTCAATGTGTATTTCAGACTGCCTTGACATTTCCAGCACTTAGATTCATGCAATGAATCCTTTCTGAGTTAAGCTTTCATATATGAGGTAAGGTAGGTGGTTTGACTTCATTGTTCTGCATCCTGTTCCAGCACACTGGACTCATTCTTTCAAGTTTGGTTCTTTGTTCAGCTTTCTCATACCTGAGTCATTTTGTGTTAAACTACAGTTAGTGTTCTTTTGAAAGAAAAATCAATTGGCTTGAATAAAGATGATAATAAAACAGTAAGTGAAGTCATCCTTGGTTTGAAGTGGTACATGTCTTGAAATCTGTGGACTCAGGAAATTTTGGAGCTAGAAAAAGGTATGGAAAGGAAAAAAGCAAACTGATAGAATATCTGCTAAACACTATGGTGTGGCTACTCCCTCTGTGGATGAAAGGTTTGAAATCCTTTGGATGAGCCTCTTAGTCAACAGATGGAGCTTTTTTTTTTTTTTTTTTTTTTTGACGGAGCTTAACAAAGGGACCTGGGCCACTTTAAGTTTTAATGACTCAATCTTATGAGACTAAGCTATATATATATATATATATATATATTTTTTTTTTTTTTTTTTTTTTTTGGTGTGTGTGTGTGTGGCAGAACCGGGATTGAACTCAGGCCCTTGCACTTGCCAGGCAAGTACTTATTCTACTGAGCTACTTCCCTGGCTCCCTAAGCTACTATTAAGATAGTTCAAGTGGCAAACTACTATGTGAGAGTAAGAAACTGTGGAGGGAGCTGTTATTCAGTGAAGAAAATGATTCATTTCCTACATTTTTTTTCCTCATAGAATATCCCGATGAGCCCTTGTTAAAAATAGTTCTCAAAAAAAAAAAAAAAAAAAAAAAAAAGGTTCTTATGCCAGGCATGGGTGGCACACTGCACTCAGGAAAGCTGAGGTAGGATTGCCAAAAGTTCACAATCAGCCTGGCCTACATAGTGAGTTCAAGGCCAGCCTGACTACACAGTGAGACCCTGTCTCAAGAAAAGAAAATTCTTGAGAATTTTAGGTCAAGAAGCATCATTTCTGATACTGGCCAGTAAGCACTATGGTGTGTGTCGTTTGTGGTCACACTAGTTCACAGGGAAGCCCCTTATTCACTAAAATGAATTAAAGGAGGGCTCTGCCATATTTGGCAGAGATGGATAATCACCCCGCTCCTTTGTCAAGTAAATAAGGACCTATGAGAGTTGTAGAAATGCTGTGACCAAGCACAATGCTATGGTAGTGACAGGAAGAGGCTCCCTAGGATGGCTCTCAGCTAGGCTGTGACTGACGCTGTTAAAAGGCACCACTGGCGAGGACTTCAGAAATGACTATGCTGCTGAACTTCAGAAAGATGTAAAAAGACACAGTAAGAGCTTTTAGGGCTGGGGAGATAGCTCAGCAGCATATGTATCTGCCTGACAAGCACAAGGTCCTGAGTTTGAGCCTTGGTGCTGAAAAAAAAAATTTGGGCCAGCTAAATAGCTCAGCAGATTAAAGTGCCTGTTTAGGCAGAAGCAGGGGCCTAAGGTCCTGGCCCCGCCCCTGGGGCACACTGAGACAGACAGACTGGGTGTGGTGGTGCACACTTATAATCCCAGCACTTGGGAGGCTGTAAACAGGAGGAGCACTATGAGTCTGATCTATGCAATGAGACCTTGTATACCCTGTCCTAAACACACACACACACACACACATGAGCTTTTACCTCTGTAAAACAAAATGGTTAACAAAAAGTTTAGAACTTAATGGACACTGACTTAAACATATGAGCTAGCGCTAACGAAAAGAAGAGGAAGAAGACAGTGATGACGACAATATAAGGGAGAATTTTTATGATACTAAGTAAATTTATTTATTTAGTAATTCCAGGGATCAAACTAAGGACCTTCCGCTTGCCAAGCAGGCACTTGTGCTGTAGATCTGTATCCCTGTAGCGCTATAACACTAAATTTAGCAGTGACTTTTGGATATGACACCAAAAGCACAAGAAACAACAAAAAGATAAATCAGATTTCCTAAAAATGAAAAAAGGCTGAAGTGTTAAATTTAGGGTAGAGGCTGGGGAGATGGCTCCGGAGAATAAGCGCTTCTCTGGAAAGTGCAAGGGCCTGAGTTCAATCCCCAGTTCTGCCAAAAAAA
>PVKA01021239.1:0-23917 GCA_004027165.1 Ctenomys sociabilis | reverse complement strand
CATGACATGATACAAATGAATCTATTATTTTGTGGAACTGGGGACTGAACTTTAGGCCTTTGCGCATGCCAGGGAAGCATTTACTCTACTGAGCCATCTCCCAGCCTCCTGATTGTTTTTAATCAGTCTTTTCACTAATAAAATTAATACAAAGTCAATAAATGGACTGAATCTAATTTGAATAGTTACTGTCCAAATATAAATATTAACATATTATTACTATTCTTGGCTGGATGTGGTGATGCATGTCAGTAATCCCAGCACTCAGGAGGCTGAGGCAGGAGGATTACTGCAAGTTTGAGAGCAGTTTGGGTTACAAAGTGAGCTGAAGGCCAGCAAGTATTGCACAGTGAGACTCTGTCTCAAAGACAAAAAAATTAAAAAAGCTAATAGTTTTGTCAATTTAAATTTTATAATGACCAACACATTTTATACAAAGGTGGTTGATTTGTATAAAGTGTGCAAAATATCACAACTTGCTTGGCTTTTTGAGACAGGGTCTCACTGTAGTTCAGGGTATCCCTGAACTTACTATGTAGTCTATCTAAGTTGGCCTTGGACTTGTGGCAATCTTCCTGCCTCAGTTTCTAGAGAACTGGGATTACAGGCATGCACCTTAATGCCTGGCTTCATTTGGCTTTTTTTGGGGCTAAAGTGGTGCCAATGTTTTGAACAATCGTACATAAACCACCTGTGGTGCAAAGTGCTGGGGTAGCTAAATTCAATGCAAAGCTGCCCAGTATTAAAACATATGAATTAAAGCCCAGTGTGGATATGCTAAAACACAGTAAAGTGCTTAAGTAGACATTTCTCTGAGGCTATACACATGGTCAAAAAAAAAAACACCCCAAAAACCCCAAAAACCCCAACATACTAGAGGATTGCAACATCACTAACTGCTAGGGAAGACAAGCTAAAACTACTTTGAAAGGCTACTTCACATACATTAAAATGGTTACTACCACAAAAATGAAAAAACAACAAATATTTTCAAGGATATGGGAGAATCTATGTGCCAAGTTAATGGGAATGTAAAATGACTGCGCTAGTGTGGAAAACAATATGGCAAGCTCTCAAAAAATTAAAACATGTAGCTAGGTGGGTGGCTCATGCCTATAATCCCAACATTTGGAAGGCTGAGGCAGGAGGACTTCTGTGAGTGTGAGGTTAGCCTGGGCTACAAAGTGAGTTCAAGGCCAGCCTGAACTGCAGAGACCCTATCTCAAAAAATTAAATATGCAATTACCATATGATCCAGAAATTCCTTTTCTGAGTATACACCCAAGTAATCAAAAGGGACTTGAATATTTGTACAATCATGTTCATAACAGCATTATTCATAACAACCCAAAGATGGAAAACAACTCATGTATCCACCAACAAATGAATAGATGAATAAAATGTTACATACATGCCCACATACACAGATGGTACTATTATTCAGGCATAGATTTTTTTTTTTGCTTTTTGAGACAAGGTCTCACTATGTAGTTCAGGCTGGCCTTGAGCTGACTTTGTAGCTCAGGCTGTCTTGAATTCATACTTATCTCTCCGTCTCCACCTCCTCAGTGGTAGATTACAGAAGTGCACTACTATGCCTGGCTGAAATTGTGATAAACAGA
The DNA here is from genome assembly GCA_004027165.1 of Ctenomys sociabilis. Lineage (NCBI taxonomy): Eukaryota > Metazoa > Chordata > Mammalia > Rodentia > Ctenomyidae > Ctenomys > Ctenomys sociabilis. Next base: position 22,295 of record PVKA01021239.1, on the reverse strand, counting down.
ACAACATAAATAAATGCTGAAATAACACTAAGCGATGCGCTGGGCCGATAGCTCAGTAGCATAAGTGCCTGCCTGGCAAGTGCAAGGCTGAGTCTGATCCCCAGGACCAAAACACAACAAAACAAAAACAACATGAAGTGAATCAAACTAGTTGCACAAGGACACATACTGTATTACACTTACAGGAAGTAACTAGAAGAGGCAAAGTCATAGAAACAGAAAATGAAACAAAAGTTACAGTGTCAATGAGGGGAAAAGGGGAATTTTTATTTATTGGATATGGAGTTTCTGTTTGAGATAAAGAAAAATTCTGGAATACCATAGTGGTAGGGTAGTGATCATAAAACTGTCAAGGCCGGGCGTGGTAGCACATGCCTGTAATCCCAGCACTCGGGAGGCTGAGGCAGGAGGACTGTTGTGAGTTCGAGACCAGCCTGAGCTATAAGGTGAGCTTAAGGCCAGCCTGAACTGCACAGTGAGACCCTGTCTCAAAAAGACAAAAAAAAAAAAACAAACAAAACAAAAAAACAAACAAAACAAAACAAAACAAAAAAACACTGTCAATGCACTCAATACCAGACTGGGCGTGGTGGCACACACCGGCAATCCCAGTGCTGGGAGGCTGAAAACAGGAGGATCACTATGAGTCAGAGCTGCGTAGTGAGACCCTGTACTAAATACATTAAAAAAGAGGGCTGCATGCAGTGACACATACACCTGTAATGCCAGGGAGGCTGACACAGGAGGATCACTGTGAATTCAAGGCTAGGCTACACTACACAGTGAGACCTTGTCTCAAAAGACCCCAAACCAACCAAACAAAAAACAAACCCATAAATAAGAGGAGCATCAAGATAGTGGAGGGGTAAGCAACTATCCAGACTGTAAGACAAAGACGTGATTAAAACCTGTGGACACGTCATGATTGCTGGTGACCCCAGAGGCCTCCACAGAGAGAGAAGCAGCGGATGTGAAGGACAGCACTAGCTCGTGGTGGAGTGCTGAGGGTTTTGCCTGACAGCGACTGGCTGGGAGCCATCTTGGAGAAAGGCTGACTAAGCTGGGAACTCAGAGCAGCGGCTGGCTCCATCTAGTGGCTCCCAGCTGGCCTCAGGCCTGTGCAAAGTGGGCTGATGGCTGCAAGAGGAATGAGTCTGGTCACAGCAAGAAGGTACAGACTCTGAGATGATCCACTACACATGAAAAGCTACTGCTGCATATCAACACAGTTCAGGGCTCTATCTCCACATGTTGTCTACCAGTGACAGCAGAGACAAACCTTGAAGTGGATTTTTTTATTTCTCCTTTTTTGTTGTTGATTTTTGTTTTTTTCTCCTTCACTGATTTTGTTTTTATGAGTGTGAACATGGTTGCTAGCCTCTTTGTGGTTGTGGTTTGTTCTGTTCTTTTAATCTCTTCCTTCTCTTTCCCTCCAGTCTTCTGAGCCAGTTTCCCAAAGTTAACACGATGCCCTCTTGTCTTACAGCTTTACTTCTAATTTTTCCCTCTTCTTCCATTTCTCTATTTTCTCCCTAACCCATTTAAAATTTAAAAAATTTTTTTTTTCCGAACCAGGGATTGAACACTGGCCCTTGTGCTTGCCAGGGAAGTGCTTACTCCACTGAGCCATCTCCCTGGCCCCTACCCATTTTAAATTTTAACCTGAGGGCAAAATCGATATTTTGTTTTGTTTTGTCTTTTTTTGAGCCATCTCACTATGCAGTTCAGGCTGGCCCTGAGCTCATTTTGTACCCAGGCTGGACTTGAACTCATGACAATCTGCCTGCCTCAGCCTACTGAGGGATTATAGGTGTGTGGCATATCTGGTTAAAATTTACGTAGTAAGGTCTTGTACACTGCATATAATTTTCTGGTTTTGTCATATATCCACAAATTTAGTTCATTTATTTAAAGGCGATAATTTTTTTTTTTTTTCAGTACTGGGGATTGAACTCAGGACCCTGCACTTGCTAGGCAAGCGCTTATTCTACTGAGTTATCTCTCCGGCCTTAAGGTGATAAATTAATGGTTAGTTCAGTATGTCATTTTCTAGGCTGTGTGTGATGTTACTGTCATTACTGATGATATCTCTACAGCCAAAAGTGACACAATTAGTCAAAACAGCTGTTCTTCCTGGTATTTCAAGATTGAGATGGACTAAGGATCACAGAAAATACTGTGGCACAGTGCCAAAAAACCAGGGGCTTGACCAAACAGGCAGCAACTTCTTCTTTTTTTTTTGCGGAACCGGGGATTGAACTCAGGCCCTTGCACTTGTCAGGGAAGTGCTTATTCCACTGAGCCATGTCCCTAGCCCCTAGGCAGCAACTTCTTATCCCCAACAAAAATACAGGATCTTTTTTATTTTATACCAGGAATTGAACTTGGTACCTTAAGCGTGCTAGGCAGGCACTTATGCCTCTGAGCATATCTTTGGTCAAGAGATGGGATCCTGTAGCAGACTCGAACTCTGAGAACAAGTTACACCTGGAAGCCATCTTGGAGAAGTCCTCGTTTCCCAAGGGTTCTCAATACTAGCAATAAAGCAATTCTTAGGCAACTTACAAGTATCACCTCAGGAACTAAAAAAGGAAAGGAAAATGTGAATACACTTAAATAAGATACAGCCCCAGACATCCAGTTCACCAAAAGCAAGCCCAGGGGTTAACCAAGTAGGACAATGTGAAAGCCACCCACATGGCCTCTTTGAAGTGTAACAACAAAGCAATTAAATGAAGCTCTAGAAAGACTCAGAGTGGAAGGGATGTATTTCCCTTCCCAGCCCCTGCCTTTCTCGGCTACTTTCTCACTGTGGCAACCTGAATTGGTTTCCTCCACAAGACCCATTCACCATGCCATCCCTGTCTTGGTGCCTGCCAATTAGAACCTGAACCTCTGACAAACCAGATGCCCAGATTAAATTCTCCTTTAAATTGTCTCCTGAGTGTAAGAACCTGGAAGAATAATTAATATTCTAAAGATACAATAGATACTGTGAGAGAGAAAGAAACTGTTCAAAGGGAAGGAGCAGATGGACTGAGGGAAAGGAGAAAAGAAAGAAGGAAGGGGAAAGGCATCTATGTATATATACAGGACAGGTGGTACAATTGTACTGCACAGTTAATGTTTAATGCTTTTTTTTTTCTTATTTTTTGACCAATTTTGCATGCTTGTGTATGGAAATCTGAGCAACCAATTTGAAGACAACAATATATAACAACCATCATTGAATTCCTATCATCTTTTTTTCAAATTTTTATTTTTGTTTTATTGAAGTACAAATATCAATGAGGTAGTTTTAAGATACCTTGACAAGATGGATTTGATAAATTAATACATTGCAAACTGTTTTCATAATGTTTTGGTATCATAGAAGGTGCATACATAATATTATACTTACAGACATTATTATACTATATGGCCCTTATCAGTAAATTAAGAGAGTGTAGCTGTTTGCGTATCTTATTTTTTGTACCTGAATTACATCAAAGATTCAATAATTAATACTTTCTACCTTGTTATTTTCCTAGTGGTTGTCCATAGTACTAGAAGCCGACATAATATCCTGTCCAACCACCCTATTACCTTATTTAGTGAAATTGTGTACTGTTTCTAATGTTTTTAATTATTTTTTATTCTTTTAAAATACAAAATAAATAACCAAATTTAAAAAGACTCAGAAATCATTTCTCAGATAACTATAGATAGAGTGTCCTCAACGAAAACCATGCTGAGAGACTCTAGTGCAGATACAGACAAATAAACAGAGGAGCTTAAGAAAATTGTGGAAGTCATGAATGCTCAGCATAGGAAAGAAATGGAACCTATAAGGCAGATTCAAGCAGATACCCAGAAGTATTCGCAGCAGGTTAAGCCAATGTGAGGGCAGAATCTCAGATGTAGAAGACAGGCTTGCAGTTAGTGATCATGAAAAGAAAGATTTCTTAAAAACAGCAAGGGACCATGAGACATCAATCAGCTGGGTGCCATGGAGCATGCTACATTCCCAGCACTCAGGAGACTAAGGCACTAGGGTGTATGTGAGTTTGAGGTCAGCTTGGGCTACAAAGTGAGCTCAAGGACAGCCTGAACTGTATAGCAAAACCCTGTCTCAAAAAGACCAAAAAAACAAAAACAAAAACAAAAACAAACAAAAACAAAAAACAAAACAAAAAAAAACATTTAATTAAGTGAGGCATATAAAACTCCAGTTAGCCCAAGTTAAAAAAAACAACAAAAAACTACAGCTAGACATATCATAGTCAAGATTCCAAAAATTCAACACAAAAATTGAATCTTAAAGGCTATTAAGGGAAAGAAACAAATCACTTATAAAGAAAGCCCATCAAAGCTGACTTATCACAAACCCTGAAATTAAGAACAGCTTGGAATTAAGTTTTTAAGTTCTAAAGGAAGTTATGGCGAGACAGCTCAGCAGACTAAGTGCCTGCTTAGGCAAGTGCAGAGACCCAGGTTCTTCCTGGAACCACATGCCACACTGGCCCCAACCCCAGGTACTCTGAACCAGCCACCAGAGACTGGGCATGCTGGTACATGCCTGTAATCCCAGTGCTGGGGAGGCTGAAAACAGGAGGAGCACTGAGTCCAAGCTGCATAGTGAGACCCTGTACGAAATACATAAGTTCTAAAGGAAAATATTTTTTTCATTGTCAGTCTCCAGCAAGAGCCTATGAGTAATTCCAAATACATTGACAGTATTACCCAAGGAATATTTAAGGGGCAAGGAGTGTAGCACCAATAAACAGGTAAATAACACAAAATCAAACTCACTTGTGTATTGTCATTATCTGTTGAGACCTAGGTTTAACATGACCACCATAGTACCTATGTTTTCTAATTTTTTTTTGTGTGTTATTTTTATTTTTTTTAACTTCTTTTATTTTAATTAATACATTGTACATTGTTACCTTCTTAGTGGTTATCCATAATATAAGAAGCAGACAGGATATCCTGTCCAGACACTATTAGTATAAATCTTCTCATTGAGTTAAGCTAAAGTAGCTGTTTATCTATCCTAACTATTCTGTATATACAAATACAAAATGGTCCTTCCTTTGTAGCCTCTTTTTTTAAATGTATTTTTAAAAAATTTTTGTTTTATTGAAGTACAAATATCAATGAGACATTTTTAAGATACCTTGACAAGATGGATTTGATAAATTAATACATTGCAAACTGTTTTCATAATGCTTTGGTATCCTATAAGGTGCATACATGGTATTATACTTACAGACATTATTATACCGTATGTCTCTTATCATTAAATAAAAGCGTAGCTGTTTGCGTATCTTATTTTTTATACCTGAATTACATCAAATATTCAATAATTAATACTTCCTACTTTTTTTTTCTTTTAATAGTTTTTTTTTTGTTTGTTTGTTTTTGTTTTTGATTTTGCGGAATTGGGGATTGAACTCAGGCCCTTGCACTTGCCAGGGAAGCGCTTATTCCACTGAGCCATCTTCCCAGCCCCTATGTAGCCTCTTTTTTTGTTTAATCCTTTTTTTTGTTTAATACCCAGAGATGGGTATTCTATTGGCATCTAAATACTACAGGTGCATGAACTCAGCAAAAACAATTCAACACAGTTCAGCAGTCCACAATAGTAGTGGGTTATCTGCAGAATGTCTTTATTTTTGTAGAACTGAGGACTGAATCCAGGACCTATGGACCAAGCTCTAACCTCAGTCCTTTTTAAACATTTATTTTGAGGCAGTTTTTTAAAGTTACTTTGCCTATGCTGGGTTTAAATTTAACATCTTCCTGCCTCAGTATCCCAAAGTGCTGGGATTAAAGACATGTGTCACCACATCAGTTTCTCAGGCAGCTTTTTAAAGAATTAGATAGGATAATCCCATGTTTATGCCATTATTATCATCTGAAACTAGACCAAGCAACTTTACTCAAGTTATAAATCATGTGAGAGACTGGGAATAATGCTTAACCTTGCTAAATATTACGGGCAATACACAGATTATGAAGTTTGAGGAATTACTTGGGTTGGAGCCAACTGTGATATCCTAGGAATAAACTGTTATCCCGTCTCTGAGACAAAACAAGAACTCAATACCTAGGTCAGTGGTAGCGAACCTATGGCACACGTATTATTTTTCTTTTAAGACAAAAAGGGGGCTGGAAAAGATGGCTCAGTGAAATAAGCGCTCCCCTGGCAAGTACAAGGGCCTGAGTTCAATCCCCGGTTCCACCAAAAAAACTTTCTGACAAACACCAAAAAAATCCCCAAAACTAACCAACCAACCAACAAAAACCAAAAGATGTAAATGCATGAATTGTTCTTTTCTAGACTAAATCCTCAGCATTCAGGTTTATAGTTGTTGGCACCTTGGTTCTAAATATGTGGGTTTTGTGTTCTAGTTTGGGCAGTTGGTCTCTAAAAAGTTTGCTATCACCAATCTATAAGGCCTACTTGACCTAAATAAATCATATATGTAACTGGATGAAACTTTTGATCTTAATTCAAAAATTCATTATGAAAAAGACTGTATTTTATTAGCAGCTTGAACTGAACAAGCCTTTTAGCACTATAGGAGGCTCTGGTGCAAGCTATTATATTTGGACCACACATTATTCTGCATCTCAGGTGGTATTAGCAGTGTACATTGTGAAACTGGGGAGACAGCTTAGTAGAATAAGCGCTTCCCTGATAAACACAATGGCCTGAGTTCAATCCCTGGTTCCACGCCCCCCCCCCAAAAAAAAAGTGTACATTGTGCCAGGCTCGGTGCACAAGTTTGTAATCCCAGCACTCAGGAGGCTGAAGCAGAAGGATCGCTGAGTTCCAGGCCAACCTGGGCTACACTGTGAGAGCCTGTATCAGAAACACATGTGCATGCTGCACGCACACGCGTGCGTGCGCACACACACACACACACACACACACACACACACACACACACAAATTAAGTTTGTACTGCCCCCACTCAGGCCAAATGCAGCATCCAACCGAAGCTGTAACTGCTTCTTCTTCTTTTTTTTTTTTTTTTTGTGGAACCAGGGATTGAACTCAGGCCCTTGTGCTTGTTAGGCAAGCACTTATTCTACTGAGCTATTGCCCTAGCCCCTTGTAACTGCTTCTTTAATGATGAGTTATAGGCTTTAAGGCTAAGGTTATTACTACAGGTTACTTTCCATCATTCATCTCCTGGAAGACAGTTACTGAGTTGTTATTGAGATAACTGGGCATGGTAGTGTACACCTTTTTTTTTTTCTCTTTTATTTATTTATTTAATTAATTTTTTTTTTTTTTTTTGTCTTTTTGAGACAGGGTCTCACTATGCAGTTCAGGCTGGCCTTATGCTCATTTTGTAGCTCAGGCTGGTCTCGAACTCACAACAATCCTTCTGCCTCAGCCTCCCTAGTGCTGGGATTACAGGGATGCGCCACCGCGCCTGGCTACACCTTTTAATCCCAGAATTTGGGAGGCTGTCGCAGGGAGATTTATCACAAGTCCAAGGACAGCCTGGAGTATATAATGAGATCCTGTCTTAAAAAACAAAAAAAGGAAAATGTACCAGCTATATGGAGCCTGTTGTTCATCAGAGACTCATAATTCATTAGCAAGTAACCCCCCACATCCCTCTTTTAATCAACTGTTGAAGGATGCTAGGTAACTGGTCTGGTCCATATATGCTAGCTACAAAATTGAGGGTAACTTTGTATAGAAAGTATATGTTCAGAGTCTAGCAAAAGGTATATTCCTTAGGGAAGAAATTAAGAAAAAGTTGCTCAAGAGGAGGGAAGGGAAAGAGATGGATAAACAATGCATTATATATACATATCAACTCCCTGTAATAAGTATAATCATTATGTGTTGCAAACATATAGTAAAAAAATTTAGAAAAAATAATTAAAAAACACAGTGGCCAACTGGGTTGAATGATAGGCTGTATTTGTAGCATGCTCAAGGAACTAAACATAAATAAAACTCTGGTACTTGGGTAAGCACTGACTTGTGCTATTACCAATTAGACTTGAAACTGGTGTAGTGCCAGCCGAAAAACTCAGCGGATTAAAGCACCTGCAAGCAGGTGCAGGGGCAGGGGGGTGGGGCGGGGGGGTTGATCCCTGTACCTGGCGTGTTGGCCCAGTCCCTGGGATGTGCTGAGACAGCAATTAAGATTGGGCACTGTGGCCCATTCCTGTAATCTCAACACTTGGGAGGCTGTAATCTGGTGGATCACTATAAGTCCAATCTAGTAGAGAGACCCTGAATACCCTGTAGACCCTTCCCTAAAATCAAACAAATAAACAAAACTTGTTCAATAAGTGAACCATAAATAACTGACAAGAAAAAAGTGTCATGTATGTAGAGAATGGTTTTGTTTTCTAGTTCTTATTTTTTTGAGCCAGGTCTCACTATAGTTCAAACTGGACTCACACTCACAGTGATACTTCTGCCTCAGCCTCCTAAGTGCTACGGTCCGGGGGACTGTTATTTGGAAATCTATACTGTAATTCTGAAAGCAACCTGAAGTAGGATCTGCTGTTGTTCAGTCAGCCTATGTAAGAGACTGAAGGTGAATACAGTGAAAAAGTTGAAGGGCCAACTTTGATTTCTTGAAATGGCAGCCAATGTCTGTGATTTGTATTTATTTGGTTTCTGAGTGATTTTTGTAATCTGGAAGTTTTTCAATAGGAATCATACCTGTGAAGTCAGCTTGCCAGCAATCTGCATTCTCTCAATTTCTGCAGGAGACTTGATGAGCCGCAGGCGCTGTATCAGGTGCTGGGCTCCCTGAACCCTGTTCTTACTCCTGGCCTTGGCCTCAGTCAGGTGCTGCATACAGTCAGAGTGAAGCTGTGTGTGCGAAGGCTTCGCCCAGTCATACCAAACTGTGCTCGTCTCAGCTTAGAGGAAAAGCCAAAGAATACATTTCAACTGCTGGGGTGGGGTATAGCTCAGGGGTGCAGCATGTGTTTAGCCTCTGTGGGGCTCTGGGTCAATCCTCAGCACCAAACAAAAAATTAACAGCAACAAGAAGAAACACCAACCATCAAGACAACCTGAACAAGTCAGATCTGTAAGACCTGCAGTGTGGACTATGGAGGGTTGACTAAAACTCTCAGGGCTGAAGCATTGATGGATTTGATCATAAATCACTGCAAAGAGCATTCTCTAAAAGTGGCAGAATATTCTGAGACTAAATTCACTGCTTTTCTGCCTGAAAATATCAGCATTTCTTTTGCTGAAAGATGACAGATGGAACTTTTAGATTGTTTTTTTAAGATTTTGTAGTACTTGAGGTCAAAACCAAGGCCTCTACACTGAGTTACACCCTCAGCCTTTATTTGTTTACAGATCTTTATTTTGAGACAAGGTCTTATCAAGTCATTAAGCTGTTTGGGCTAGGCTTGAATTTGTGAACCTGCAATCTTTCTGCCTCAGCCTCCTAAAGTCTTGCCATTACAAGGATGTGCCACCATGCCTGAAAAGCTTTAAGTTTTGATTTTATTAACTGTTAACTTACCCAGCATCACTATGGATTGAGAGACAATGAACACAGAAAAGAAGTGCTCAGATTATGTATGACCTTAAGAGTTAAATATCACATCTTTGTTTTGGTGCAATTATTCATTGTTATATGTGCAACTCTCCCTTTGCATCTATTTTTTCTTATACCTTTAACTCCAGAGAGCTAAGAAAATTGTATCTGCCAGAGAGCTATAATACGAAGTCTCATTATGAAAGAGATTTGCCTAACACCTCATATATAATTTTTTTTCTTGACAGTAGTATAAGAATGATATTCCTAAAAAACTCAGTGGAATAAAGTGCCTGCTTAGGCAGAGTGCAACAGCTGGGGTTTGATCCCTAGCATGCAGTGCTGGTCCCACCCCCTGGGTGCATTGAGATGGCGATTGAGACTGGGCGCGGTGACACCGAGGGCCTGTAATCCCAGAGCTTGGGAGGCAGAAAACAGGAGAATCACTAAGAGTCTGATCTACGTAATGAGACCCTGTACCATATATACAATAATATATATAGCTATATATATTATATACATAATGATATTCCTAACAATTGAAATCTAAAGAGTGCTTTATTTTATATGATTGTTTGGGAGCTGGGTATATTGGTACATGTTTGTAATGCCAGCACTTGCAAGGCTGAGGTAGGAGGATCATTTTGAGTTTGAAGCCAGCTTGGGCTTCATAGTGAGTTCAAGGACAGGTTGAGCTACACAGTAAGACCTTGTCTCAAGGGATGGGGGAAGATAGCTCATTTTGTCTGCCTGACAAAATACATTTTGTCTGCCTGACCTCTGGTACTACATACTGTGCTGGCCCTACACTGAGCCAGTCACTGAACTGGGTGTGGTGGTACATGCCTGCAATCTCAGTGCAGGGGAGGCTGAAAGAAGATCACTATGAGTCTGAGCTGCTAGCTGCATAGCAAGACCTTGACCAAATATGTAAATTAAAACAACAACAAAGCAGTGTAACACGGTACCATGTGCCTATAATACCAGTGCTCAGAAGGCTGAAGTAGCAGGATCACCCTGAATTCAAGGCCAGACTGAGGTTCACAGTGAGTCCAAGCCTAGCCTGAATTGCATGGTGAAACCCTGTCTCAAAACAAACAAACAAACAAACAAACACAAAATGCTGCATGGGAAATATTTATTCTACTTACAATAGACAGACACTTCTTGTAATATTTTGTTTTTCAGATAGGATTTTAAGTTGCCCAGACTGGCCATGAAGTTGTGATTCTCCTGAGTGCTGTGCTCTTCTCTCTCTCTTGCTGAGTACTGAGCACATGACACAGGGCCACATGTGTGCTGGGTAAGCACTCTACCACTGACTTCACTCCCTAGTTTGTTATAATTTTTTCTTTTTTCTTTTGAGATAGACCAGTGGTGGTGAGCCTTTTAGAAATTAACTGTAACCCAAAAGTCTACTTATTTATTGCAAAGTGACAACATTGTAATTAAACAGGAACACTGAGGTTTTAAGAAGTAACTCTTACATTAACATTGTTTATCTTAAAAAGAAAAACACAGTAATGTGTGGTACTGGTTTGCCACAGCTGATAGGATCTTGCTATGTATTTCAGGTTGGCCTTTAATTCATGTAGCCCAGGGTGGTTTCAAACTCATAGCAATTCTCTTGCCTCAGCTTTCCCAGTACTGGGATTACAGGTGTGTGCCACCTTGCTCAGTTAATGTTTTAAAAGGTTAAATAACTTCAGGTCAGGTATGGTGGTATACCTATAATTTTACTTAGGAGGTTGAAACAGAAACATTGAGGATTCAAGGCCAGCCTAACCAACACAGGGAAATTGTTTCAAAAAGTTAAACAAAACAAAACCCTAATATTTATGTTTGAAATCATAGCTCAATTTTTTAAAGGTTTTTAAATTTTTAAATACAGGGGCTGGGAGATGGCTTAGTGGAGTAAGTGCTTCGCTGGCAAGGGCCTGAGTTCAATCCCTGGATCCACCAAAAAATTTTTTTAAATACACATTATTATATTAATCTTTTTCTTTGCCTAATAATGTTATCTAGTAAACAACCACCAACATTAAGAATGGTGGATAGAGCCAGGCGTGGTGGCGCATGCCTGTAATCCTAGCACTCAGGGGGCTGAGGCAGGAGGATTGTTGTGAGTTCGAGACCAACCTGAGCTACAAAGTGAGCTTAAAGGCCAGCCTGAACTGCATAGTGAGACCCTGTCTCAAAAAAAAAAAAAAGAAAGAATGGTGGATAAAGGCTGGATGTGGTGATACATGCCTGTAATTCCAGCACTGGAGAAACACAGGCAGAAAGATCGCCATGATGAATTCATGGCCAGTCTGGGTGGGCTACACTGAGAGTTCAAGCTCAGCTTAAATTGCATAGTAAGACTCTGTCTCCAAAACAAAATGAAATAAAACAAAACAAATCAAAGCTGGAATAGTATTTTCAAGAACAACATTTTATGTGAAGGTTTAACCATACAGATATTCCATTTATGTAGATTTTTAAGACCTAAGAAATTTTAACAAGTTAAATCAGTAGTTATCTCCATAAAGTAGTGTATATTTCTATACAAAGACTATTTTCAGAAAACAAGTCCAACATAGTCTATGGTTGTCAGAAACATATTTAGAATTTTCTTTTAGAAACTGGCTTCAGAAATGATTTATAAACCACAAAAAATCATAAAATTTTACAATCATCTTTTATCATTTATGTATGTATTTAGTGGTCTGCTCAGTGTGGCCTGGGGATTTGGCAGGCGTGGCTTGTGGTACTGGGGACTGAACTGTGGTTCCAGTGCTTGCCTAAGCAGGTGCTTTAGACCGCTGAGCTATCTTGCTTGCCCCTATTATTATCATTCATTCATTCATTCATTCATTCATTCATTCATTCATTCATTCATTTATTTATTTATGTCTTTTTTGAGATAGGTTTTCACTATGCAGTTCAGGCTGGCCTTAAACTCACTTTGTAGCTCAGGATGGTCTCGAACTCACAACAATCCTCCTGCCTCAGCCTCCCAAGTGCTGGGATTACAGGCCTGCACCACTGGGCCTGGCTTTATTATTATCATTTAAAATCACTCTTTTTTTTTTTTGTGGAACTGGAGAATGAACTCAAACCCTTGAGCTTGCCAGGGAAGTGCTTATTCCACTGAGCCATCTCCTCGGCCCCCTAAAATCACTCTTTCTTAACTTGATCATCTATCTTCCAGATCTGGTTCTTAGTGACTTCTGGATATCTCAAAAAGCAAAATGCTTCTTAGAGCTGAGTTACACTAATCACTAAAGATATCATATGATATATAAATCATGAAGAATTCCAACACATTTTAAATGACCAAAATTTCAGTAGAATAAATGTAGAGCAATAATCTTGAGGATATCAACTCATTTGTGTCTATGAAATTACTTGTGAGACTTGTTAATATGCATGTTCAATTCTGAGTCTATAGCCAGGCTGGGGAGATGGCTCAGTGGAATAAGCACTTCCCTGGCAAGCACAAGGGCCTGAGTTCATTCCCCAGTTCTGCCAAAAAAAAAAAAAAGGATGAGAGCCACCCTATACTATGCAGTGATTCTACTGCAAGGTATATAATCTAAAGAACTGAAAACAGAAATCTAAAGCTGAGTCTATAGCCAGGAGGTGGGGCCTGAGATTTACACTTCCATTTGTAATTCTAATATACACTCCCAGATCTTCACGCAGCTCGTGCACTGATCATTCTTTGAGAACACTACCCCCTCTTGAAAAGTTGGCAAAATAATTAGGACAAGAAACAGTAAAGGCCCATGCCCAGTATTTGCTTTAAAAGGAAATGCTCTCTGGGATTTCAAACTAAGCTGGTTAGCAGTGTTTATTAATGAATCATTAATAAAGACTTAGCAATGGACATATAAATTCTTCAAAGTAGTTCATCCTCCTGGAAAGGACTTAATGTCTCATGGTGTTAAAAGAAATGCTGTTATGACAATCATTTTTGCAGACAAAAAACTACACAGAGAAAAGAAGGTCTTAAGCCTAACCTGCCCTGTGGTTTGCCTTGTGCTTCCATGAATTACCTTTCATTTTAGGTAGGAGATGCTGGAATTCTTCCAGGGGATAGGCTTCATCCACTCCAGTTAGAGCCACTGCTCCATCTGTGCCAGATCGGGGACCATCCCAAAGCTCCCGACTGGGGTCTCTTCGAGGCACAAAAAGTATGGCCTTGTGTGATGGTAACTGCTTTCCAGGGAGGCTCTGAAGGACCAGAATGCTATCAGGTTCTTGGAATCCACACAGGTACAGGAAATTGTTGTCTTGGTGGAAAGGGTAGGGGATATCGTTGCTCATGTAGTATGTAGGGTTGGAGCACACAACCACTATCTGGTCTGTCCCGCTCGGCCCGTTGGCTTCTTTGTGGATCAGAGACATTAGTTTGTGTCTGCGAAGTGCATATTCCACCTGAGATAGTCCTGGTGTTACCTCCCCTAGAAATGACAAAAGCAATGGTTTCCATGTCTACAGGGCAGTTAGTACTCAATATAGCTTAACATGAGCTACATATACTCAAGTTCATTTCTTCAGTCCATGTTAAATTTCTGAGCACAGAGGAATTAAGAGACAACTCAGGTTTTAAATTTTTATTTTGCTACAAAACTTCAAGTTAAGCATGGAAAACCTGAAGTTAAACATGGTTATGAGTTAAAATTGTAACCAAAAATTCTTTCAGGGGGCTGGTCTGATAGCTCAGTGGACTAAAGTGCCTGCTTAGGCAGAGCACAGTGGACAGGTTTGATTCCCGGCCCGCTGTGCCAGCCCAGATCACGGGGCACACTGAGACTGGGCATAGCGGCGCAAGCCTGTAATCCCAGCACTTGGGAGGCTGAAAACAGGAGAATCACTACAAGTCTGATCTACATAGTGAGACCCTCGGCTAAATTCAGAAAAAGAAAAAAAAAATTTTTTTCATATTTCTAGTCTTTCTCATCAAATCTAGTATTTACTGAACATTATTGTGTGCAAAGCACTGTTAAGCTACACCTAGTCAAAATTTCCCTGAAGCTTCAATCTCTAAGGTGGGTAGAACAATCATATATCTGTGCTTGATTTCTCTGAAAGAATGCAAGTTAACAACAGCCCCCATTCTGTACTTCGGGATTTGGGAGGTGGGCTTCGGATCCTTGCCAATCTGCACCCTAATATAGTGGGCATTTGGTAAGTGCTTGTTATATAACACAGTTTTGAACATCATTTTTTTTTTGCGGAACTGGGGATTGAACTCAGGCCCTTGTGCTTGCCAGGGAAGTGCTTATTCTACTGAGCCATCTCCCTGGTCCTTGAACATAATTAATGACAAAAATCCTTCTTCAATTTTAAGATCTAGGATAAATTCCCCTCTGAATTACCAGAACTTAGTATCATTTCTTAAAAAACTTTTCACTTTTTTTTTGTTGTTGTTGTTATTGTTATATTCTAACTATTTTTTTGGGCTGGCTCAGGCTGCCGTAAGGGTGGGTCTGGTGCAGCATGTGGAGCTGGGGATCAAACTGAGGTTACTTTAAACAACTGAGCTAACTGGCAAGCCCTAAGAGTTATTTTTTTAAAAATTAAATTTACTGGTTCATTTTAGGTATACATAATAATCACCTATATCACAGGGAATTTATACCTGTACATGACACAATTTGATTCTTTTTTCCCTCATTCTCCTCCCCTCCCTTCAACCTTTTTCCCTCCTTATTTACAAAAGCTTTGTTTCCATGTTTTACTTTTCTCATTTTTTCTTTTCCTTTCCCCCCTCCTCAGTTGACTATTTTCTGCCTATTTCCCAATATCTATTATACATTTTGGGTCTTATTTATACTTTTGTTTTTTCACATCAGAGAAACAATGACGTATTTACACATGTGTCTCATTTACTTCACATATAAATATGGTCTCAAGGTGCTTGGCTAGGAATATAAGACTTCCACTCTTCACCTGGCATTTACAGTGAACTGCATATATACACATAAGTTCCCTGAAGGCCATCCTGGTATCAGTCCCAAATCCCAATAATATTCACTGCTTGGGGGGTGTTGTAAGAATCAAATCTGACGAAGCATAGAAGTGAACACCCAATGTGAGCCAAACTACACCTCTCCTCCTTAGAACAAACCAAACTGAACTAAACCCTGAATGTTCTTGAGATCTTTTGCAAGCTAAGGAGTCATTGTATTTACTAAGCTGCAGGTAGGCACATACAACTTTTGACAGGAAATTTCAAGTTTCACAAACACTGAAGCACCCCAGCAAGGTGGTGGTGGGGAGATTTCTCAAGAACCAGTGTTATAACTGGGCGTGGTGATACACACCTGCAGTCCCAGTACTTGGCATGTTGAGGCAGGAGGATTGTGCTAAGTTTGAGGTCAGCCTATACTACAAAGTGAGCTTAAGGCCAGCCAGAACTACACAGTGAGACCCTGTCTCAAAGACAAAAACAAATAAACGACAAAAAACTAAAAGCAAAAACTTTTAGAAGGGCTGGCCAAATAGCTCTGTAGATTAAAGCACTGCTTAGGCAGATACAGCAGCCACAGTTCCATCACAGCCGTGCTGTGCAGGCCCTGTTCCTGGGTGCGCTGATCCAGTGATTGAGACTGGGCGTGGTAGCACACGCCTGTAATCCCAGCTCTTTGGGAGGCTGAACACAGGCAAATCACTAAGAGCCCACTAAGAGTCTGATCTACTAGTGAGACCCTGTAGACACAAAAAAACAAAAAACAAAAAACTAAAGAGAACCTGTTATAAAGGACTGTGTTATGGTTTGTGTGTATTTGTCCTGCCAAAGCCTCCTGCAGTCATTGAGGTGCAGTCTACAGTTTGTGATTAATTCATGATCCAAGGCTGGGATTATGGGTCTGAGTACTGCTGGGATTATGGGTGTGAGTGCTATACCCAGCCTGGGACAGAAACCCTGAATGTAACATAAGAGACAAAGAGACAGATTTGCTCTCTGATGACAGTGCTGTTACTCCTCCCTTCGCTCTTGCTGTTTTCAGTTGCCATGACCTGCTGCCCTCTGTCATGTGCCACTCTGCCTTGGAGCCAGCTGAGTATGGACTGAAACTTCCACTGACTATGAGGGTATTGGGTGTTTGTCCCAGCAATGAGAGAAGAGTAACTGAGATAGTTTGTTCCGTGTGTGTGTGTGTGTGTGTGTGTGTGTGTGTGTGTGTGTGTGTGTGTGTACAGGGATCAGATATCAAATCCAGGGCCTTCCACATGCAAGGCAAGTACCCTATCACAGAGTTATATCCCCAGCCCTCCCTAGCCTCCTTGTTTAAAATTCTGAGACAGGATTTTATTAAATTGCCCAGCTGGCCTGGCTTGTGAGGTCCTCCTGCCTCAGCTTCCTGGATAGCTTGAATTACAGGCTACTACCATGTCCAGCTGTTTTGTTTCTTTTCCTGCATTGTTCTCTCTCTCTTTAGTGGTACTGAGATTAAATCCAGGATCTTTGCAACCAGTTATATGTTCAGCCATTGTTTTTCTTCTTGGTCTTTTGGAAACAGGATTTCTCTATGAAGTTCAGGCTGGCCTTGAACTCATTTTATAGTCCAGGCTGTCCTCCTACTCCCAGTGATCCTCTTGCTTCAGCCTCTTGAGTACTAGAATTATAGGTGTGTACTACCATGCATGGTTTAGAATAGACTTTTGGAGATTCATTTTTTTAGCCTCTTTGTTTTCTTTTTGGTGTTTTAACTATAAAAGTATATGTTGTACATGTTTACTGAAACAAAAATTCCAACATTATAAAAACACACTAAGTAAGAAGTTACACTCTTTTCTAATCTCACTTCCCCTGGATCACCACTACAAAAATTCTTTTAATTCCCCCCTTCATGTATTTTATATAGGGTCTTACTACACAGCTCAGATTTGTAGTAATCTTCCTATGTTCAGCTTCTCCAGCTCAGGGATTACAGGAGGGTGCCACCATACCTGACTCAGTGGCAGCTCAGTGCACCAAGGGGCAGGGCTGGCATAGCATGGGGTGCCAAGGATCGAACCCTGGTCCCTGCGCTTGTCTAAGCAAGTGCTTAGTCTGCTGAGCTATCTCGCTGGTCCTCCGTATCTGTTTTGTGTAAGCTTGTATAACATTTTCATACAGCCAATTTTCACAGTTATCTTGGCATATTTTGTATGTGAAAACTGGACATCACAGGGAGAAATAAATTATCACAAACATTAAGTGGGGTGATACATAAAATAATTAGAATAGCTACTACTTTACACACAGTAAGCATCCAGTAACCAAGCATCCAATGCTGCACCACTATTCCTATTGCCAAGTGAAGGCTGAGGGGGCACATCTTTGGTGATTGTGTTTACTCTTTTGCACTAGAACCTAATGTAGATGGAGGCAGATTTTTCACTGTTCTTTCCTTCTCTGGTTATCTTGTTTAAAATGTATGCATTTCCTTTCCAAAATGTCTTCTCCCTTCAAACTAATCCTACTCGAACACATTGGCTCAATATATTTTTATTTTTAGTCCCCCCTCTTCAAAAGATCTCTTGATTAGCCCAGATAATATGTTTGAATTAGTTTTTATAAAGTAACTATGTTCCCCTTCCACACAGTGTATATAAATATAATCACGGATGGAATTCTTTTACTAAATATTTCCCCCCTTAGCTACATGGTTTGGCTCCCAATCCCCTTCACTGCACTACATATATCATAATCCTGCCTATATTTGTAATCTAATATGTATCCTTCCCTATTTTTATAATCATGCAAACAACTGCACGTGGATTTTTTGTTAGTTTGTATTTTTTTTTAATGATGCATTTAGTACAGGGTGTACAATGTCTCACTACACAGATCAGATTTGTGGTGATCTTCCTTTTTTCAGCCTCCCAAGGGTTAGGCTTACAGGCCCACAGAGTATACTGGGGATTGAACCCTAGCCCCTGCTTAGGCAGGCACATTAGACTGCTGAGCTGTTTGGCCAGCCTGTATACACTGTTTTTGTGTCTTGCTTTTCTCACATCACAATACCGATGGAAATTCCTAGAAGTTATCTAGTTACCTTCAATTTATTCTACTTGATATATCCACAACATTGCTTTGGGTGTACAATTTACTGAGTAATTTCTTTTTTTTTTTTGGCAGAACTGGGGATTGAACTTAGGCCCTTGCGCTTGGCAGAGAAGTGCTTATTCTACTGTGACATCTCCCCAGCCCTCTGAGTAATTTCTATAGTAATGGGTATTTATATTGCCTTTAACCTTTTGCTGTATGTATATATGTGTACACACACACACACACAATGTGAATGTATTTGTTACAGGGTCTCACTATGCAGCTTGGACTCATAGTGATCCTCCTTCTGTTTTCAACCTCCCCAGCACTGAGGTTACAGGTTTACCACCAGCCTGAACTTGGTGGCTCAGCACGCCCAAGGGTGTGGCTGGCACAACATGTGGTACCTGGAATTGAACCCCTGTCCACGTGCTTGCCTAAGCATATGCTTAGTCTGCTGAGCTGTCTTGCCAGCCCCACAATAAATACGTTTGTGTTAGTACCTTTGTGATTTTATGTTGGATGTACTAGAATTTTTTTTTTACAGAATGCCAGGAGAGAAACTGTTTAGACCAAGACTTCTGAATTTTCTTAGTAACCATGTTTAGCACATGCAAATCAGCTATTTATGATTACCTTGTGACTGCCTAGTTGTTTTCACCTATATAAAGCAGCAAATTCTATAATTTTATTTCTACCAATAAAGCATTAATTTGAATTGAGCTTTTAGACATGTAAAATGGAAAGCACTTTTATCAGTCAAGTTGGAAAGAATAGATGGACAACCAAGGGCCTTACACAACAGTCTGAATCAGGGAAGCCCACAAAGTGGGCTGCAAAAGAGCTCACATTACATTATTTTTTTCTTCTGAGAGTGAGCTGGTTAGTGTCTCCAAGACTCTTGCACAGAAAGAATACTGCACTTTGTACCAGAGCTGAAGAATGGCTTAACCCTGTCTGATAACTATTCTTGCTAAGTCATCTGCTGTTACCCAACACTGAAAATTTCCTAATATACCCAAGCAACAAAAAACTTTGTTATTGTTGCTGTATGAGGGATTGAACGCAGGGCTTCTGGCCAGATAAGCACTCTCCCACTGAAGTCTATCCCCAGCCCAAATAAATACTCTTCCATCAAGGATCTGGGGATTGAACCACAGAATCCTGAGCCTGACTGCTTTGTTTAAGCAGGCACTTACTTCATAACTGAGCCAATGGGCAACCCCCCCATTTTGTCTTTTCATCTTTTCCCTTTCCTAAGATTTGCTCTTACTTCACAGTCACAGCTTATGGAAAAAAAAATCCAATTCATTTTTTTGTTTTAAATATATTTGGTACAGGATCTCACTATGTAGCTTAGACTCACAATGATTCTGTTTTCAGCCCACTAGCACTGGGATTACAGGCATACAGCTGGCGTGGTGTGTGCTGCGGGGATTGAACTCTGGTCCCTGCACTTGCCTAGGCAGGTGCTTAATCTACTCTCTTGCTGGTCCTGTGATTTGTTTGTTAAAAGAAACTGAAGAGCCAGGGGTATACAGTTCAGTAGTGGACCACATGCTTATTTACCATATGTGAAGACCCCAGGGTTTAATACTCAGCACTAAAAAGAAAAAAAAAAATTGAGAAGAAAATTTACAATTGTAATAACTTTGAAATATCTCTCATTTTCATTTGTTAGAAATACTTTTATTTGTTACAGAGTTTCACTATGCAGCTCAGACCAATAGTAATTCCTCCTATCTCAGCCACTCCTTCCCCACCAGAATTATAGGCATGTGACACCACACTGAGTTTCGGTGGCTGGCATGGGCTTGCCCATTGTTCTGGGGCCAGCACCGCAGGTGGTGCCAGGGATTGAACTCAGGGCCTCACATTTGCCAGGCAGGCACTTAGACTGCCAAACTATCTTCCCAGCCCTCGTTTTCATTAATAATAGAGTATACAATAGCATATGTGAAGGAACCTCTAAAAATGATTTAAGTATTAGGAAATCAAAGAAGAATTGGGATGTTGGGTGTGGTGGTGTGCAACTGTAATCCCAGTATTTAGGAGGCTGATGAAGGAGTTCAAGATCAGCCTGGGCTACAAAGTGAGTTTAAGGCCAGCCTGAGTTACACAGTGAAACTGTCTCCGGAAGCAAAAAAAAAGAAAGTATGAAAAGAAAAAACAAAAAAATTGGGAAATAATCTCTGATACCTATTCTTCTTTCCATATCCAATTTTATGCAAATGGCTAGGAAATATTTTAAACATTAGTTTATTTTCCCAAGACTACTAATGACCAATACTTTGGACTGATCTTTAATTAAATGCTTCCAGGGGCCAGGGAGATGGCCCAGTGGAATATGCGCTTCCCTGGCAAGCTCAAGGGCCTGAGTTCAATCCCTGGTTCCACAAGAAAAAAAAAAAAAAAAAAAAAAAAAAAAGATTTAATTAAATACTTCCAAATGTCCAAAATATCAAAGTAGTAACTTTACATCACAGCAAAAAAAAAACTCTCCTGGAAAAAAAAAGGGCCTTTTCACTTGAAAGAAGGAAAAAAAGTGCACTAAAGCAATAAATTTTCAACTCTCAAAGTAAACCTGGCAGTTGCAGTGGCCTTTGATCACAGAACTAATCATTACAGTTAAGCTGGTCTGAATTTCTTCAGATAAAACAGTACCTGAAAGGGCATTCTGGCACTCTATCAAATTGTAAGGTATTAACAAATAAAGGCAATATTTCATCTTGCCCAATCAAGGATGGAGGGGCTAGATTAACAAGTGTAGTTAACCAATCAAAAGCCACAAAGTCATAAACTGTATGCTGCAGAACATAACGTCTCAGTCATTTCTGAGACAGTGAAGTCAAGATGGAAAGCTCTGCCAGGACATTTAGGATTGGGCCTCAGGAGAGCAAGAAGAATCCTCTTCATATTTTTTCAGCCAAGCAGAAAACCCAGGAGAGTCAAAGACTAAAAATGGATGGAAAGATGCAGATTTTGCTACAATATAGGTATGTACTTTATTCCTTGAAATTAACTAATTAGGGTTTTACTGTAATCTGATTCAAAATAACAATTGCTTAACATTTAGTTATTTTATTTCTGATTAATAGGAGAGTTTCAATAATTAATACATTGTACACATTGTTATCTTTTTAGTGGTTATCCATAGCATAAGATACAGACAGGACATCCTGTCCAAACACTATTAGCATAACATTAGTTTTTATAATACATGAAGTAGTTCTTAAATTCATCTATCAGTGTACAGACAGAGAACAATGAGAAAAAGCTAGTATTTCCTTGCTCATGTAAAAAACAGATCTCTGAATAAACAAAGAAATAGTATTCAAAATAGATTGAACTTTTATATGTTGAGCAAAACAAGATAGAAAGGGCACATACATTATGAGTCTGCATGATTCATTTACAGGATATCACGAACAGGCAAAATGATCTAAAAAGAGGGGATGAAGGAATTTTCTGGGGTGACAAATGTTCTTTATCTTGACCAAGCTTCAGGTTAAGACTGTTGTATATCTTTGTTAAAACTCATCCAATTGTGCATTTTACCACTGTAAACTTTACCTTATTAGGAAAAAGTACATAATTCTCTAAACTTGAAATAAATTTATGAAAGGTTTCTTTGAAATATATAAGACAGCTGGGTGTGGTGGCGCAGGCCTGTAACCCCAGCACTTGGGAGGCTGAGGCAGGAGGATTGTTGTGAGACCAGCCTGAGCTACAAAAAGACAAAA